>VZTO01005292.1:0-25586 GCA_013400615.1 Syrrhaptes paradoxus | reverse complement strand
GGGGTGCTGGGGAGCACTGGGAGCACTGGAGCGGCACTGGGAGCGCGGGGAGCCCCGCCCCGCCCCCGCCGGCCCCGCCCTCGGAGGCCCCGCCCTCAGCCGCCACGCCCCGTCCCTCCACCTCCCTGGCCGGCCTCGCCGGGGGACGCCATGTTGTGCCCACCGCGGTGCGCTGTGCTAGCGGAGCTTTTATTGCCAGATGCAGCCTCTCCTCCCGGAGGCTGACCCTCCCGGAGCTGTCCTGTCACGGGCAGTGTGAGGTTCTGTGTCCTCTTGCCACCTTCATCCTTCCCAGGGTTCGCCAAGTCCCTCATTTAGGAGCTCAGTAACGGGAAGCAGTGATACCCTTGTTCTCCTTTCCACCAGTGATGCCTCAGCAGCCTCAGGCTCAGTCACCTCAGCTTTTTTTTTTTTTTTCCCTCCAGTTTTTTAGGAATTCCTAGGGAGAAAGCCAAGAAGCAGGTGAAAAGGTGAAGATAGAAGATGAAAGAAGCAATCGTCAGCTGAGATAGATCAGTAGTGTCACCCAGGATCTCTCATTTTGACCAGAGACTGGGAAATGATATTCTCTTGAGAGCTGCTTCATGAAAGCTCTGATTAAATTGAAGCTATTGCCTAAGCGAGACATAATCTAGCGTGTCCTGTCGCACTGCTTCTCTTATTCATGAGAGGAGATTACTGTTGATTGCTTTACCTGCGTCTTGTTGCAGGTCCACCGTGAGCTAGAAGGGCAGATCTCAGGCAGGTATCTCAGTAAATGCAGAATACTCATCCTGTGGCTTGGGTTTGCTCCTAATGTGTATTGTGTGGTTTCCTGGGCTGGACAGAGCAGACTTGCCTTTTTGTACCATGTCCTTGGATCCCCTCTGAAGCGTGGTGTGACCTAGCCTGGGCCAAACCAGCTCTCTTCTACCTCTGCTCGACCTTTTGTGTGGGGAGACTATGCTGTGGGTAAAACAGCCTGCCAGAAACAGAGGGGCAATAATGAGAGTCTGTATGGCCTCAGACTGTGTTTTTAAAAATAAAGAATCCAACACGGGTTGGCAAAATTGTCAGAGAGATTATGCATATTCAGTTAAATTGAATACATTCCAACCTCAACAATTCTGTGATTCTGTGAATGTTCACCCAGACTGTGCTATTACGTATCTTTCACCCCAACTATCAGTGTCTGGTTTGAGAATAAACAAATCCTAAAGCTGCACATATGCATTTTAATGTCATTTGCAGTTTATCTCGGCAGAATCACTCAGGGCACATTTCTTTTAGTACATATATAACTTTTGGTTATGCAACAGGCTTGGAATTTAAGATTTATTATTTAAGAACTTCTTTTAAGAGTGTGCTTTGAATGGTCTTGATGAACCCGAGTCTTCTGACATGCAGTAATTCGCTTTGTGTTTGGCTCAGACTATCAGAGAAAACCAAACATATCACATCTGTTTCCACTGGAGACCTGTATCACATCAATAATGCAGCATCACCAGACTCTCCCTGAAAGGCTCCTGTGTTAGAGAAAGAGGGAGAACGAGAGCGATTCTTTAAAGGGCAAAGACCTCTTTTCTCTATCTGAGTCATATTTTCTATTTCTGTCAAGCTAAACCATTCTATTTAGCCATCTTTTTATACAACAGCCTTTCCATATTTTCATTGCTCAAGTTTTGAGTGATTAGGCTATCATCAGATTCACAGTTTTCAGATTACTCTTAGCAAAATGTGTTGTAGGTGAGGCCAAATCCTGGAAAAAAAGAAATATGTTCTTGGATGAAAAGCTGCTGAAGGTGTTGTTCCACAGTAGCTAGCAATGCAATCTTAATTTGCTCTACATGTAGGGACCAGTTGTACAATGGCAGGCTGAATCCCTCAGAGCAAGTTATCCTGCTGAGTTGCACATCCTTACCTATCCTACAGATTCTTCTTCTTGTTCAACAAATGCATTGGCAGCTTTAATGAAACATTTATTTTATTTTTAGTTTATATGACTTTTTTTGTGTTCCCAGGGGTGGAACGGTTGCAAAAGGCAGCTTTCCTATTGGTCTGGTTTACTGGTTGCTTAAGTTAATTTGTAACTGTCTGTGTTTACATTGACTACTGAGCACTGCTGGCAGGCTCTGCTCCTGCTTTATTTGTATAGCATTTTACATGATGCTGTGCATTTATTATTAAACTCTGGGGAACCTAAGTAATTATTAGGAATTGTGAAGAGGTTATTGGACCTGAGTTTTCTTTCTCCTGTCTCCTGTCTCATCTCCTCTTGTCGTCTCCTCTCCCCTCCCCTCCCTGTTTATCTACGTAAAAAATCACTAATTTTTGAGCATATACTTGCTTTTGCTAGGTTGTTTGAGCATAAGATGGTAACACTCATGTGGTCCTTCTTGGGACATGCTTCAGTACAACACTGACATCAATTTTAATACATCCATTTGAACAGGTTCCACCCCAGGCTGACTGGGTGTGTCAGCTCTAATCCAGGAGATGTATAGCCAAGTTAATATATCTCAGCCCTCAGCAGGCCCAAGATCCAAAACCAATTCAAAGGACAACCTAAAGGATTTGGTGTACTTATCTGTAACATCTGTGGATTCCAGCCATGGACCTTCAGTTCCCACTGTAAAGACCTCCCAGAACAAAAGCAGAGCGAAGGCCCTTACTCTTGCAGCTTGAGCACAAGACTACAAGGATAAATATGAAAAGGATTGTTAGAGGAGTAGTATTAAAAGCATAACAGAGAGACATTTTGCACAAGCTTCATGTTTTCCCCAGTGATTTATCTTTACAACTTCTCAGACACAGAGTAACAGAATTATTGAAGGGTCATTGCCATCTCAACCTGCATCCTGCTACCAGGATGGTTTCCAATCATAACAGTGGCTCTAGCCTGAAAGCCCATTTTAACTGTAGCTTATTTAGCTAATTTTAATTAGGTAATTTATTGCATTAATAAAAATAAAAGCCAATGTACATTTTGTACATATGCTTCACGGTATATTGTGCTACATGCCAAGGCTTCCAAAGTCTTTGTTGCTGGAATTCAGAGTTCATCTTATTCAACAGCTAGGAAAGTTGTAAGAACATCACTCTCAGTTTGGCCACTGGTCTCAGAGTAAGTGTTTCATCTTATCTTAGCCCCATATACTTTGTTTGTTTGTTTTGTTAATTGGTTGTTTCTCATGGCAGTGGAGATTCTGATATGATTAATGGTGGAGACTCTGATATGATTAATGATGATTTGATAACCAATGCAGAGGAAAAGAGCAGCACTGTGAATGAACTATGAAAAATCATCCTCACTGAGAAAATATATGTTTGAAATCCTTACAGGCTACATCAAACACAGTAAATCCACATTGTGTATTAGATTCATCCAGCTTATTTGATATCTGGTAGAATCAGAGGTAACTTTTCATTGTGTAGCAAGCCCGAGTCTAGATAATCCACTGTGAGAGTGAATGACAATTTGCATGTCTGCTCTTCTTTCAAAATTAATAATAGCAGAGGCACACATTGCTGGGAACATTTGCCAAGGTGAAGGAAATACACAGCCATGCAATCAGATGATTGAAAGGTAAAGGGAATTAATACTTTAAGATGAACAAATTTCTTAACTAAAAAAAAAAAAAAAGGAACTTCTAGTTTATCTACTTCAGCTCTTACTGACATTCTCAGTGAGAAGATTTTTATTTTTGAGGCATTAATGACACTAACCACTTTATAAATGTATGTCTTTTTAACTGATATCTTGCAAATGACTTGAAACTAGAGGAAACTGAATATGAAATGCTCCTGGGTCAGTTGTGACATATTGCAGGAAGTCTGTGATGGTTGCACCCTCAGGTTATGAACCGTGCTCAGGGACAGATGTCACTCCGCTGCTTTTAAATGTTCTGTGCGTGACTTTCTCTGCTGGCTTAAAAAGAAGTAGGAACCATTCAGCCGTGTTATTTGCCTTCACTTTTGATTTGTTGATTCATGACAACTGCAAATAACTGGAAAAAACAGTCTGTTGTTTTTGTGTGTAAAAACATACAAAGGCTAATCAAAAACGCTTCCCAAACTATTTGCCTGGAAAGTAAGACCAGTGTAGCATTTCCCCCAAATAATCACAATTAGATTTTTTTTTTTTAATGTCATTCCTCCTCCGCTTACCTCGTTGCTCTACAATGTAAACACTTTGATGTGGAGGCCATCTCAAAGCAACTTGACCCTAGCTGCAATGAGATATCTGTGTACAACTGTTTCATTATTAGCACTTTCTTATTGTTTAAACACTTTTGTTGTCATTTTGAAGGTCTACAGCAAAGGATGTGAATGTGTAAGAAAAGTACATAAAATAGCTTATTTTATCTTCAAGTCTTAGTATTTTGAGTCAGTGGGACAGCACTTGTCTATGAGAAATAATGTCAAAGTATATGGGACAGAGTGTTGGAAAACGTTTTTATTGTAAGTGATATTAAAAGTACATTACTCGCATGCCAAAGCCCTTGCTGTAGGAGGGGAACATTAGAATGCACCAATAACATATGGCTCCTGCTGTCTTTTTTTTCTTCTAGGGTAGTAGGTGCTAGAGAGATTTTTAGCCTCGGTAATTTAAAATTGTAGATGTTCAGAAATAATCTTGATACCAGAATTTTTGCAACTGTGTGCAAGAGTTTTTCAACAAGGAGAGAGATGCTCATGCCTTTATATCTGTGTTGCTCATTGCAAGTCCCAACCTCAGAGAGTTCTGGCGATATGAAGACACCTCAATCTGGAAGTGGTCAGGAAGGAATGGTGGGAAGTTTGCCTCCTCCATATGGGAACAGGATGCCCATGAAGTGGAGTTTGTCCACTTAGTCCGTGAGCTGGATTAGTCAACCACAAGGACCCACCGTCACACAGAGCCTATTTAGCAGATATTCTACAATTTTAATGATATCAGTGTTTCCTCCTGTTTCCTGGGGATGCACCTGCTGCTTCCTAGCATATCCTCAGGCTGCTGCAGAGCAGGCCTGTCTTTTCATTACGCAAAATACACAATGCCTGCGTTAGTTGGGGAAATCCCTGACTGGTCTAGTGAGACGCTGGAACAATGCAATCAAGCATAATCACACTTATAATTAATAATAAGATGATTTGCAGCAATCTGCATGAAAGTACAGTCTATCAGGCAGGAGAATAAAACAATGATTACATCCTTCCTTTTTAAGGGGAGAGTTTTCTCAGACCAGCACTCACTGCATACTTACATACTCATGCAATTTGATAGGTGTCTTTGCCCTACATTATTGAGGGATTAACTTAGCATTTAGTAAATGGAAACTAGAAAGTATTGCGGTATCTTTTTTATGTGCTGTCAAGAGAGATTAACCCAAATATTTGACCTGTTTTTTTTTATTTTTTTTTCTTTTTGGTTTTTTTGTTTTGTTTTGTTTTGTTTTGTTTGGCTGGTTGTTTTGGTTTGTTTTTTTTTTTTTGTCATTTCCCTTCCCCCATGACCACCAATCGCAGTTTTTTACTCTACACTGGACATCTAATCTGTCAATTTCAGAGTGATACAAGCTGTGTTCAAAACTGAAGGTCAAATTTGCCTGAGATTTAATGGTACATTTTGGGAACATAAAGGAACCCAGAAAATGTATTAATACTCTGATGAAGGAACCATTGGGTTGGCAGAAAAAGAGAGTCATCTTGTTTCTGCCAGCTCTTCCACAGCTTCTCTGTAGAGAGGGGACATTTGGACAAAGTCAAGAGCATATCTTAAATGTGCTGGGTACTGCTACTACTTTCTGGGCTGCAAGCATACATTGCCAGGTCATGTCCAGCTTCTTATCAACCAATACCTCCAAGTCCTTCTCCTCAAGGCTGCTCTCTATCCATTCTCCACCCAGTCTTGTGCTTGGGATTGCCATGACCCACATGAAGGACCTTGCACTTGGCCTTGTTGAACTTCAGGAGGTTTGCACAGGCGCACGTCTCAAGCCTGTCAAGATCCCTCTGAATGGCATCCTTTCCCTCCAGTGTGTTGACTGTGCCACAGGACTTGGTGTCATCAGCAAACTTGCTGAAGGTGCACTTAATCCCACTGTCCATGTCTCCCACGAAGACGTTAAACAACACCGGTCCCAATACTGACCCCTGCAGAATACCACTCATCACCAGTCTCCATTCAGACATTGATCCGTTGACTGCAGTTCTTTGAGTGTGACCATTTGGCCAATTTCTTATCCACCGAGTGGTCCTTCCATCAAATCCATGTCTCTCCAATTTAGAGACAAGGATGTTGTGTGGGACAGTGAGAAATGCTTTGCACAAGTCCAGGCAGATGACATCAGTTGCTCTTCCCTTATCCACCTGTGCTGTAACCCTGTCATAGAAGGCCACCAAATTTGTTAGGCACTATTTGCCCTTAGTGAAGCCATGTCGGCTGTCACCAATCACCTCCTTATTTTCCATGTGCCTTACCATGATCTATGATCTTGGCAGGCAGAGAGGTGAGACTGACCAGCCTGTAGTTCCCCAGATCTTCTTTTTTTTCCCCTTTTTATACAAGGGGTTATGTTTCCCCTTTTCCAGTCAGTGGGAACTTCACTAGACATTTAACTTGTTATACAGTTTCACCAGAAAGGAAAATCTGTCCTGCAGGTACAGTGGGATTATGTATATGAGTAAAGCAACCAGGCTTTGGTTCCCAATGTCAGGCACTAAATCTGCTGTTCATGTAGCAAGGCAAGAGGTTTGGGAGCCTCTGCATGCTTGTGTGTTCCTGAAAAACACAGGTATTCCAGGCAGGAGGAAAATGCATGCCTCATCTTGTGATGCAGAACATAGCTGATTTTCAGTCTGTGTTTATATCTTTAGTTATTTTTAGAGAGTTATTTTGTTGAATATTTTATAAATATAATTGTTGCAGAGAAGGTAATTGTGCCCTAGAGCACTCAAAAAACCCAGAACCTGGAATAATTTTTGGTTTTCCTGAAATTTAATTGTGAGTAGATTGGCCTATTGAACATAAAGATGGGAATGGCCTTTTCATGCTCTTTTTTCCTTTTGCTTGTTTGAATATTTTGGGTGTGAAATTAAGCTTGTCATGTACTCTGGTTAAAAACCCTCAGCTCCCCTATTTGTTATGCATTCTTTTATCAGTGAATACTTATTACTCATGCATAGCCAGGAATATGAGGCTCACAGATGCATTTAGAACTGTTTATTTAAGTAAGTTTAGAAAAACCAATCAGAGCTTAAGAACATATTAAAGATATTACCAAGTAATACCTTCCGTTATAAATCAGGCTATGGCTAAACAAGTAACTGCCTTTATCACAGCTTCTGATGAGGACTCTAAGGGTCAGAGAACTTATACTGTTGACTACTTTTGCTGTTCCTAGGTGTCCTCACCACAAAAGGCTGTCTCAGTTCCTGTCTCAAATATAACACATTGCACCACAAGTAGGTGGAATTCATTTCACCTAACTTTGGAAGGCTATAACATGCCTACATCACTTCTAGAGAGTGACAGATCTGGCCTTCTGTAGGAGCAGCAGTATGAGAGGAGTGGTTTTCTGCAATTACCTGTTTCCTCCTGAACTCTAGATTTCCATGTTGCAGATCTGCACAATGCAGACTTTTCTCTCTGCTTGCTTGAACTATTTACATGATTCTCTGTGACGCATTTTTGCATAACACCATGGGAGTTCAGAAAAGTACTAGATCTCAGGGTCAGGTTCCCGAGATTTCTATTCTGCATCTCTTAATGCTTTCTACATCACAATATCTAGTTATGTACTCACTTCAGTGTCTTCAAGCATCTCTTTTTACTTAAAGATCCTTGAGGGAATTCTGCATCTGTCTTGCAGGTTGTCTGTCTTTTCCCTCTGTATGCAGAAATTTAAATTATTCCTGATTAGAAATTTGATTGATGGGTGTGCTGAAGTGTAGACAAAAATTTTTGAGGGAGATGAATGGATAGGACAAACACTTCAGAAGAATGTCAGGTTGTCACATTTCACTAAGCAACATTTTTGAGAACAGTAAATAACTCCTGAGTGTCAGGATCACACTGTAGTGGTGACTTAAATAACAATAAGTGGTTGCAAAACATTTGGGTGTGGAAAGGCATGTTCTTGAAGTTGTATGATGAACTTGCTCTGGCCCTTCAGCACAGGTACCAGAATTAGAGGTGCTTTGGTAGTAGAGAAGAGCACTTCGACTGCACTCTGACGGCCTGCTACCCTAATCTGCTATTGATCAGTAGGCAGTGTGCCTGAGGTTGGGAAAGCCATAAAGGAGGTTGTAGATAACATAGTGGAGAGGCTGTTTTTCTTGCATATTCCCCTCCCTCAAAATATTAAAACGTAAAGAATCAACAATCTGAAAACAAATGAACTAACAAATGCCTCAAACAAGGTGAAATACTTTTTTTTGTTAGAGTACTAATATTAACAAATTTTGCAATAAAAGATCATTTTGAAATTGTCAAAAGGAGCTGCTTACCTTGTTAAATATATATATATTTTTAACCAGTTTTTGCCTAATAGTTTTAATTTTGGAGAATTTATTGCTTTCACTGAATAACTATACCTCCTCTACTGTCAAAATGCTTATGCAGCTGATCAGGTCCGACTTGCACACAGGCCCATGAATAAGGCAAAGATGCAGAGGACTTGTCTGAAGAAAATGAAGGTTCATGAAAGGGACTGATACTCTAATCTGAAATCTATCTGGAGTTCCCATTTAACTGAAATATAAAATAATGGTGCAAGGCTGATTTGGATATGCTTTCTGATGGATTCTGTAAGTGGGAATATACTAGTTTATTAAACATAACTACATTGCAAACAAATTAAGCTGATTTGGGTTCTTTATCAGTGGAAGTAAAGACAAATGTCTTTCCTGTGTGTCATTTGAGACAAAAAAGATGCAAAAATATTATCTGAGCAAAGAAAATACATCAGAGCTCTGTGGTGACAAGATACAGTGATGGATTTCTATCCTTCAGTGCTTTGTGAAGACATTTCATAGTTAGTGATAAAATAAATGAGATGCTTGACCTTTACAGAAAGGTGATCTCGCAACCAGTGGAATAGACAAAAAATTTATTTTATCAACTTTTCACTAATTGATGTGAAAAATTAGGGAATGGATTTTGTTCTTACTCACACCTGTGTAAATCTTTAGTGACACTGGTCTCAATGAATAATGAAATTGATGTAACAGAAGGTGGCCTTTGCATTTTGGACAAGGTGACTCTCTAAATCTGTTTGCTATTAGTTTTACTTCTTGTAACACCTGCTTTTGTAATTTATTTTACCTAGAGGACAGGTTAAAATGTTGTATGTCAATCTATACACTACCCTAGACTCACACCTGGGATGAACAAAATTTAAGTGTGAAACAAAATGAACTGAGGTTATTCTAAATCAACTATTGCCATATTAATGAACAGTAGGTGAAAAGAACCTCTCTGTGGGCTATAATTACCCAATGGAGTGGAAACTTTGAGGCCAAACTTCTAGAAGATCCAGCTGAAATTTATGGCTCCCATCTAACCAGCCCTGTGGATTGCACAGAGCCTTTTCCCCGCGTGACGCTGGCAAGCCACATCCACCTGCAAAAGCCAAGGGTTAACTCCGTGCTGTTATGAGACCCACAGTATTGCATGATCCTGGTATGTTACAGTCATTCTAAACCTTCTGCTGCTGCTCTGTTGAAGTGTTGTCAGTGAAGCTGCAGACAGTTCATGACATGGGAAGTGACCAGTTTCTAGCTTGTTCTTCCACAGCCAATCCACTCATTTCAAAGCATCAGCCATGAAGGATTTCATATATAGATATAATGACAATACCTTGGAACTGGGCATTTATAATTCCACTCTTACGCTTGTCTAGAGCTGTTGCTGTTAGCTCCCACTCAGAGATAAATGTCCAACACTTCGTATGTATTTGACATGAAAAGAACTGCAGACATGCAGCAGAAACCTGTCTGGGCTTGCAACCTTATTTGCAGCAATTTTGCAACCACACAAACTACAACAAAAACCAAATAGAGATACAAAGCCAATAGAAAGCTGCTGTAAAGATGTTCTACAACACTTTGTAAGATGTAGCTGGGATTTGTCTTGTAAACTGACTACAGAAAATTAGAGGTAAGAGCAGATTTTGTTTAATCTTTCATGAGAAATATCAAAATGATTTCTCAAAACACATTTAAATTAAGGGGATTTTTCTGGGTATTGTTCAGTGTTTTTATGCATATTTGTTTATGTAGGACAAGCATAAGAAATAGAAGGTGCTACAGAGAAAAAAATGAACAACTAAAGCCAAGGGACACAGTCTGAATAAACATTGAGAATGTGACCCTGAGATGAATGTAAGTCTACAGCAAAGCCTTAGGTTTAAAGTCAGCTGGAAAATGGTTTGGAAATAAGGCCAAAGTGCTAGTTTCGTTCTTTCAAATATCTGCTTCATGCTTTCCATTAGCTTGGGGTCAGAGAAGGGTCTTTTTGCTTATTCAAACAGAGGAGTTTTTGTTATGAGGAAGGGAAAATCTAAGAAGTGATATAGAGCCTTAAGCAAAGGTAGTATCCTCCTGAAGATGCTATAATAATGCGAGATTTTGTTATTGAATTTGGACCCTCTACAATTAGGAGCTTGATATTTACCTTATACACTTTCTGTGGGTTTTTTGTATCGACAGAACTGTGCAAAACACATTCACTTTCAGAAGGTGACTGGAAGGTAATTACTGCCCCAGCTCTGAAATTATCCTGCCAACTTTTGCCTTGCTGTGGCTATTTGCTTGCATAGACACACTCTAAACACACCAGATAAATTAATACATTATGTTATTGCAAACGTTTGTTGCACCCATTTGTTAAATGCATGAGTGAGTCAAAATTAGGTAGCCTACAACAGAGCTAAACATCATTTAGTTTTTGAAAAACAATGCATGGCATGAACGTTCAAGGTCAGAGCTTGAATAAAAGGTCAACTCCCAAGGCAAGACTTTTTAAATCCTGACAACTCATATTGACACTGGCATTTTAGTAAGATGGAATCTTACTTGTGGAAACTTATAAATGTGTGGGCAACAATGACCCTTCTGTCTATATATCGGATATGACACCAATTGATGTATGTGGGGGATACTGGCGGGAGGACAATATGCCAGTCTGAAAATCTATATGCCTTTCAATCTATTTATATTATTCTGTTTGGCTGTTGTCTCAAGTGATGACAAACATCCTTTTAGCAGTTGAATAATTATTCAATGGACTATTCCTTTATAGCAAATTATGACTCAAGTTTTGTGCTCGGCTGAAAATCATATCATATCATAGAATCATAGAATGGCCTGGGTTGAAAAGGACCATAGTGATCATCTAGTTTCAACCCCCCCGCTATATGCAGCGTCGCCAACCACTAGACCAGGCTGCTCAGAGCAACATCCAGCCTGGCCTTGAATGCCTCCAGGGATGGGGCATCCACGACCTCACTGGGCAACCTGTTCCAGTGTGCCACCACCCTCTGGGTGAAAAACTTTCTCCTAATCTCTAACCTAAACCTCCCCTGTCTTAATTTAAAACCGTTCCCCCTTGTCCTGTCACTATCCACCCTCGTAAACAGTCACTCCCCTTCCTGTTTATAGGCTCCCTTCAAGTACTGGAAGGCTGCAATGAGGTCTCCCCGGAGCCTTCTCTTCTCCAAGCTAAACAAGCCCAGTTCCCTCAACCTTTCCTCAGAGGAGAGGTGCTCCAGCCCTCTGATCATCTTTGTGGCCCTCCTCTGGACCCGGTCCAAGAGCTCCACGTCCTTCCTGTGCTGGGAGCCCCAGGCCTGGACACAGTACTCCAGATGGGGCCTCACATGAGCCGAGTAGAGGGGCACAATCACCTCCCTCTCCCTGCTGGCCACCCCTTTTTTAATGCAGCCCAAAACACAGTTGGCTTTGCGGGCTGCAAGCACGCACTGCCGGCTCATATCCAGCTTCTCGTCCACCAGGACCCCCAAGTCCTTCTCTGCAGGGCTGCTCTCAAGGAGATCTTCCCCCAGTTTGTATAAATACCTGGGGTTGCCCCGACCCAAGTGCAGCACCCTGCACTTGGCCTTATTAAACCTCATTAGGTTTACGCGGGCCCACTTCTCCAGCCTGTCCAGGTCCCTCTGGATGGCTTTCCTTCCTTCCAGTGTGTCGACAGCACCACTCAGCTTAGTATCATCCGTGAACTTGCTGAGGGTGCACTCGATGCCATCGTCCATGTCATTGATGAAGATGTTAAAGAGCACCGGTCCCAAGACGGACCCCTGAGGGACACCGCTCATGACCGGCCTCCACCCTGACAATGAGAAATTAATCATGGTGGTCACAGGTTCTGTAACTCTGGAGAAACAAATCTCCACATTCAGAGATGCATGGAGTCTGCCCATACATGACCGTTATTTCTGCTTACATTTTTTGACAATGATGCCATTCTTTTTTTCTTCTTTCATATGATAAAGAGCACTGGGAATCCAGTGGCTGTGGGGTGAGGTAAGTCATGAACTCTGTGCTTTCAGTACTTACCGTTATAATGAAAAAAACCCCAACCCTGTTTTTTTCTCTCCATGGTGTTACAAAGTGCTTGAAAATATGGTGACAAAGAGCCATGGAAGTGGGCACTTGCAGTTAAAAGAACAGTTCTTTAACGCAAAGTTTGATTTCCTATAAATAATTGTTCCAACATTAAGCTCTATTTGGAGATCTGAATCAAATGCTATTCCTGATTCAAAAAATATTTTCAGGAGCTTGTTATTTTCAGCCAGCAAGGATGTGAAAACTAGGGGAGAAAAAAGGTGAGCATCTTACAAGAAATCTTGGCAATAACTTTCTTTTGTCATCCTGCACAAAGCTTTTCAAAAACACGTAGGGAAAAGCTGCAGTTTAGAGAATAAGGACTTAACTGGGATTCAGTTGAAAGGAAAAGGAATCAATTCCAATTGATTCTGCTCTCACATGCTTTAATTGCACTCATAGTTGCACCGTATCCAATACAAATTTACCCTGGGGTAAATGAGAGAAGGCTTAGACACAAAGCTTGCATGTTTCAGAAATCAGCAGCAGACCAAGTTGCTATAAAAAAGAGATGCTAAGACACTGGGAGCTTAGAGCCTATTTTGTTTGAATGGACCTCTTCATTGTCAAAAGCAAGAATCTTCAAAGGCTGGTCTTCACTTGTTCTCTTGCTTTAGGCTCAGTTTTGCACATTTAATAATACCTGAGTTCGTAAGTAATACACTCGAGAGAGAGAAGCTCCTTGCCTGCACTTAATGTGGGCTCTGCTTCAAGTGAGGCTGGACCACGTGTCCTCTCCAGAGGTCCCTTAGAGCTTCAGTTATGCTTTAATCCTGTGGGTTTTGGCAACCACTTTACATGAGGAAAATGGTGGAGTGTGATGTCAATTCTGAATTAATCAGTAGACTTATTTTTACTGCATGGGGGTAGGAACAAACTTGTGCTTCTTTTTCTTTTTTTTATGATTAATATGCATTGAGATGTGGAAGGTTTTGTACATCTTCTGCACTTTTTGGCTGCTGTCTCTGAAAACATCTGAATTTTCATTTGGTTAGCTGTGATATTGCTATTGTCAGCCAATATGTAACCATACCTAAATTATTATTTTTACTGCTTCAGAACTAAATTTGGCATAACCCATTTAAGTCATTTTTAGAGACAGATTTGCATTTGAGCTGCTTATGTGAATGCCAAGTTTCAGCCTACAATGACTGAAAACAGCTGAATAGTGAAATAGTGAGTGACACTGTTTATAAAGAAAACAGCTCCTGACTCTCGATGACAGCCCTGTGAATATGATGATACAATCATTTGAGGATGTTCAATCTTGATCACAGTTATTACTACATAGGTTCCTAATTTGTTGCCTTACTCCATCATCAGAACATATTCTACAGCTCACATTTTTACATTGATGTTTACTTCCGCCTGTTTCCTCTGAGTGATATATTGTGAAGGGCCACAATATTTATAACAACACTTGCATTTATTTTCATAGGGCTACACTCTGCCGTTGGTCATAGCCTTCAGACAGAGATGCTGCAATATGTTGTGCCATAGCAAGGATAGTGCCAGGAAATTACGGGCTCCAGACATCCCAATGAAGCACTGACGAAGAGAAGAGCATCATGCCTTAAATTCAACTTTCTCACTGTGACCAAGCATGCATTCTGGAGCAATGCTTTAGGCTCTTAGACAGGTAAATGACTCTGAGTACTCTATATGATCATTCTCTCATTCTCCGCTGAGTGTGTGCATAAGTGCCACGCTGAGCAGGGCCTTCTGAATGCTTCACTCTACGTGGTATCCTTGACTTTGGTGCTGTTACCACCATTTCACGGAGATTTTTTTCAGTCTGTCTTTTTAACCTTCAAAATTTTTCTTTTCCCCAGGCTCTTAGGGAAGACTGGGTTGAGAGATGAACAGCCTTCAGCTTATTTTTCCTCATGATAACTGTTGAATATTTATGTGCTGAATTGTGAAGAGCTGTCCTTGCTGTATTGCATATTGCTAGGTATTTTAATTCATGAGATGGGATTCAGAGCAGAGAGGTGCTTCTGGAAGTTTTTATAGCTCTAAATAAATAAGTGAGACAGTCAAGTTTTTGTGTTTTCTTCTGCCTCTTCAGCAAGAATGTTTCTTCCTCTACTCTTTATTTTGTTCTTCTTCTGCAGGGTCCAGCTAAGCTACCTCAGTGACAGAAACCATATGAATCAAAATAGATAAATTCACAGTCTTGGTATTCTTTCTTTTAAGAGAAGAATAAAACAGAACTGAGAAGCCACCCTCCTTTTTAGCTTGTTTTCTTTGTGAGTCTGGAACAAAAATAGTTTCACCAGAATTATTTGGACAATATTTCTCAGCTGTCCTCAAAAAGCCTGCTAAGCTCTCCCTCTTTGGCTTCTGCACATCCTGTAGTCTTCCTATCATATGAGTATGAGAAAGCCTCTTAAAAAGGTGTCACAGCAACAAGAGTTTTACCTTTTGATTTTTATCTTCCCCCGTTCCCAAGCTGTTGTGGTTTTCACTAGCCTCAAGTATTTGTTTTTTGTAAAAAAGAGGGAAAATTGCAGAGATGTTCAGAAAATATGATTAGTTTAACCTTTCCAGTATAAATGCAACATGCAATAAAGGCTTTAAATATCAGCTTAAAAATCATGAACGTTTCAGCTTTATTTGATGTCTAAGGGTCTGATTCTACAAAGACATGTAAACGTGGCACAGAATTAGAATCAGGTACTATTAATAATTCCCTTGAGTTCAGCAAATGAGTTGGTCAAATACTGGCCAGAAATTATTACTAGATAACTAGAAATATCAGTGTAACATTAATTACATGTTTTAAAAGCTGTGGTGAAAAATGTATGACTTCTTTGGCTTTTATTTTTTTTGATGATTGTGTGTTGTAAATTCCCCTTTCCTTCCCTTTTTTTTCATTTTTCCATTTTGCTTCTGAAAAGGGCTGTGGAAGAAAATGAAAAATGATTATTTAATTTTGGATGCCTTAAAAATGGGCATTTTTTCTTTATTAAAATAACGTTTTAATAAAAGCATGTTTGAACCATTACTGTTACCTAGACTTGTCAGGATTAATCCTTTAGATACCTGAGAATAGAAGGAAAATTAGCTTGTGACTGAGGCATAGGTCTGTCTAAGCTCATTGTATAGTCTTGAGGAAGTCATACTGTTGGACTGATGCCTACATGCTAAGGGATACCTAGACTTCTCAGGACCACTGGTCTTGTGTGATATGCAGCATGTTCATGTTCAAAAAGTTCTTCTAAGCTCCTGAGATTGAGGGGTCTACACTAGTGGGAAGTATTAGTATTTCTTATGGGTCTGTGTAAATGAACAGAGGAAACAAATCTTCTGGTAGATTAGAAAAGAACTAGGAATTAAAGTCCATTCCCTGAGTTGTTTAACTGTGGATTTGCTGCTTCTTTTTTTTTTTTTTTTTNTTTTTTTTTTTTTCAAAAATTACAAAATGATAAAAAGCTGATTCTATCACAGGGAACTTTGAGCTTTCATTCCAAAGGATCTTTATTCATGTTTTTTTTTAAGTAGAGAGTCAGGGAATATTATGCTATGGGAGCACAGGCTCACTGTGCTTCACACCAGTGAAAGCCCTGCCGCAGTAGTTACATCCTTTTATGTCATCATAGACTCACATTACCAGGGCATTGTGTGGAGAATAGCAGGCCCTGCGAATTACCATATCCCAGCTATTATTTAGAAATTTTACTTTCACTACAAACACTAAAATCCACCAATCCATGTATTTTGAGAGTCTGGTTATCCATCCAGCTTAATTCCTTTGCAAGAATGTAGGGGCGGTGGGGCGGGTTGCAATATTTTGTATGCCTTAGCTACCTACAGAAAGAGAGGCACAATCTACATTCAAAACTTTTCTGACAGTGCATTGGGAAACGCTCAATATTTTTTTTTTGACTGAGCATGTATAATGGTATGCAATATGACCAATAAATAGTTTTACTTAAGTAGAAATAGATCACTGGCTAGAGTTGCTGTAGCCTGGACTTTATTGGACAGTGCACTGTTTCATCAAGAACAGTATCTAGAAAAGTACTGTCTGGCTTGACATCAGTGTGTTAGGAACTTAGAGGCAGAGCTTATAACCAGAGTCATTTGCTGTGGGTAGTAAAACCCAGTATTATTTAACTATTTAAAGATATCTTGCTGAAAGTAGTGTACAATAATATCAGAGAGAAAAGACATTTTGGAAGCCGTAGGAAGGTGAATGATTAAGTGTGGCTGGATGGCAGGATAAGGTAAAGTGATATCTCCAGCTATATGACTGCTTCTTTCTTTAACAGTCCCTAGCTTTATTTAGGAGACCTAGAAGAATAAGTTTATAAGCTCCTGTGTGCACAATGTAACATTAAGGCACATATTTCTTCAAGAAAGATGGCTGAGGTGCCAAAGGTGTAGTATATGTAAGATTAGCTCCTCTTGGTTTTGTGCCAGTCGATGATTTTTTTTGAGTTCAAAAGCATTTGGATTAGAAGTGGTTTGGTACCTTTATTTGTTGTAAGAGAAAGACTTTAAATGAGTTAAACCTGCTTGGAGCTGAGACACTGCAGACTTAGGTTTTATAAGGCTCTGTCATGAAGATATCTAAAATACTGCCCCAAATGAAGAGAAACAGAAAGACCATTTTTTCTGCCTCATCTCATGGGAGGAGTGAGTCTTTATATGTCTCTTTCTTCCTTTTCCTCTCCTTTACCAGCTTTTGTTTTCTGAGAGGATATTCTGAGTTTTACCATTACTTTGAACATTTGATAGTCAGTCTAAAAGAAATAAAAAAGCAATGGGTTTTATAACACCATCGTTTGGTAGAAGCTGGAAGCAAACAGAACGATGCAAAATACAGCTCCTTCAAGATCAAAATGTGTGAAGAAAGTCTGCTGAAAATTAACATTAAAAGTGTTTGAGAAGGAGAGAAAGAAGGATGCTTCTGATTTAGGGATAAATTCTGAACAACATGTAGCTACCCTGAAGAGGCGGGGGTGCAAGAAACTTTAGATAAGGGGACTCAAATAAATATTTGTGCTTAATTTATGCTGCTGCTAAGAACCAAATGAAGTGCTGGGGAACATCTATATTTTAGCTACATAAACAAAGGATGCATAAGGAATGTCTAAGTAAGCCCATTGGTTGCCCAACCTGGTGAAGAGAGAATGTGAGCTCTGAATTATTTTAATACTTATCAGTGAGTCAGTAACATAAAATAAACAAGCCTGAAAAGTACTCAGAAAAAACATATTCCCAAGGATCCTTTAATTCAGTTGCATAAGAAGGGTATCTGATCTCCTCTTTCTTAATTATTACCTTACAAGACATGTGTGTGTGTATAATTATGCATATATAATATAGATTGCATGGAATCTGTTTGGCAACAGTTTATGTATTCATTCAAATCCAATTGTTCTTCCCTTTCACCAAGTAATAATAAACCACTGTGTTTGCTTCAAATTTTCATTAGATTGTGTTAAAGCTTGATGTTATAAAACGCAGTGAGTACAGTGTCATCTCCCTGCTCTTAGGAGATTAATATATGCTCAGCTCTGAAAAACAGCTCACAGTTCCAGGTCCCAGTGCTTAGCACCTGAAGACCATGTGGACTCTGTCCTTTTGGATGTTGGCTGTATGCATGCTGTATTTGATTGTACTTTGTATTAAAATCTGTACTTTGGGCTCAGAAGTCTGCCCTTTTGACACATGTATGTGTTAAATGAGAAAAGCAAATAGATTTGTTGACAAAACCTTTTTCTAATCAGGAGGTGTGAAAAGACACAGGGGTTTCTTTGTATCAGCTCTTCAGAAATCTTAGTTGGTTCCCTATATGTTTTTAGTGAAAAACTGGCGGGGCTCTCTTTTGGGTCTGCTTGAACAATCAGGCAAGTACCGACAACTACTTGATAAGAAAAAACATCCTTACTCACTTCTGAGAGAAGACACAGCACGACATGGCCCCATCAGAACATACCTGCTGTTTACATTCTAAACTTTATAAATCAAGCCAGAACAGAAAACAGAAGGAAAAAAAGCATGACTGGGAAATGCAAAGGCTGCAGCTGCTTGGTTGGTTGCCCTGTGAGATGCCATGCCCGCCAGGACTCTGCTCCAGGGCTGTCACCCTCGGGAGCCCCTCACCAGGGCCTCTCTGTCTCCTCGCAGGAGCTCTCCCGGAGGGCAGGCCGCGGCTGAGCAATTCCTAGGCTGGCCGGGAGCCCACACACCATACCCCAAGGAAGGGGAATGGCGCAGCCAGGGCCCTGACAGCCTTTGCCTGTCGCATGGCAGATCTTGGCAGAGTACCCGCCAATAGCTGAAATCTGCCTGGGAAAACTTAATTAAGGAAGGCTAACCCTAGAGACATCATCCTTGGCCCTCTCTCTTGCGCAGACAGAGCTCGTTGCAGGCAGGAACCGGCCTTGGGCCTGTGGGGCACAGTGGGGACCTGCCTCCTACAGGCTGCAGTTGATTCTGAAGTCCAGAGGTGGGTCGATCAGGCCATGCTTGGGTTCCCCATGATTAAACAAATATAGTATTTATTTGCAGCAGAGACTGACAAGGGTACATGTCTGGGAAATGACGAGTGTGAGACTGTTCACACTTAGTGTTGCCCAGGGTACGGCTGCACGTGACGTGGGCTCCCAGCCTCCAGGTGCTGTGCTTTTGCCGGTGCTCAGTAAAGAGGAAGGAGAGGAGGCAGGGCTGGAGAGTGAATCATGTGCCTGAAATTGGATGCTGTGAAACCTCTTCTTGCTTAATACCTAACTCAAAGGATATCTCAAAGGCCAGACTACTGTAATAAGAAAGGCAACAATAGTAAGTGTTCAACTCTTATGTAGGCTCTCTGGGCTTTACAACTGCAAGATAATGCTCCACACTGCTCACACCCTGCCTCCTATCTCCCCAGAGCAGCTGGTGCATAAACATCCTGGTACAAAGTGTGTGCAGCGCTGGATCCTTCATCACCAGGGGGAACAAGGCTGACAGTGGAGGTTTATGCCTGCAGAGAGAAAACAGTTACCAGCTAATGCTTCAAACAGCAGCTGCAGCATCCTCAGATTCACCAACTCCCACTCAAAGACCTTGCCCGAGTCTGTTCAACATGCAGCAGGCAGGGCATGTGCATCTACGGAGAAGCCTACTCTAGACAGAGAAACAGCTGACCATGAGTATGAGGACGTCTTTACCCCACTGAGACCAACAAGGAAGGAGGTGAGAGCTCTATGGGGAGTGAAGAGGGAACAGAGTCATTCCAGGGTCAAAAATGTCCCTAAGTCCTTTGAGGGGGAAGGGGTAAAGCAGTGAGAAATGCTGCTTTTGAGAATGGGAGAGGATGAAGCACAGATCAGTACTAATGCAGTGGAAATTGAGGAAAATCAAGGCCCACCCTGTGGTCATTCAAGAGGCAGCGAATCTAAGCTTGCACTGGGGAGGGGGGTCTGTGCTGGAGCCAGGCAGACTGAGTTGGGACCCCATTATAGGGTTGCTGCATTTTTGGTTTTGCTGCGTATATCTGGTAGAAGACTATTGGTATTGACTTTTGTATCTATAGAACTTCAAAACCTCTTTCCAAAACATACTGTAACAAAATAAACTGTGGTCTCTATGAGACTGTATTTGTGTTTTTAAGTATAGATGTGTCCATTTTCCTGTATTTATATGTTGTATCAGTATATATATATAGAGAGGGGGAAAAAGAGGAAGTACGTGACATACAGGTAAAGTATGGAGCTGCGGTCATGCATTTGTACTGAAGAATAAAGAGATTCAGAATAGAAAAGGACAATATTTTTTAGTGACTGAGATGCACCATTATAATTTTAAAAGGCTGTTTAATATTGTGTTGTTTGGCCATTACTTTCCCGAAGGGCATACATTATATACGACCGAATATCAGAAGCAGCTTCTATGAAGGAAGTATTTTCTAGTTGTCAGTAGACAGGCAGTGTAGCTGAGAAGAGGATTTCATCACACTTTCTGCAGATTGCCTGGCTGGCAGCCTCTGCTCACCTCCCAGTGGCCCTCTTCTCTGCTGCTCTGGCAGTGTTTAATGTTCAGCCCGAGAGACAAAGGGGGATTGTCCTTTTGAAATGTATATACATCAGCACTGACTGAAAGAGAAATACAGCAGGAAACACTGATTCCAAATTGCTGTTTAAAGTGCTGGCCTTCTTCCGAAATGCAGACAAAACAGAAATAAGACAGAAATTAAAAGCAACGATTTTTGTTCAAGCAGAGAAAGGACTCCCTTTTGGCACCTTTTCTAAGGCATTAGCTGTACCCAAGGAGCAGCTGAAACGGGGTGAGAAGAAAATGGTACTTCTGATGCAAACAACTAGGCACTGGTAAAGCAATAACTTCTCCTTTAGGTACTGGTTCCCGCTGAACTGGAATTTGGGAGGTAAAAACTGTTTCTTGGTGGTAAATCCACTGGGCTAAATCTGAAAATAAAAGGTCTAAAATCTCCAGGCAAAGCACAACACGTCTAAAGAATCCTACTAAATATTTGTCAGCTGATAAAGGCTGCTGCACATATACTGCACAGAATTATACCAGCCCCTTATGCCAGGCCCCCAACACTGGACACAGATTTTCTGTCTGAGAAGTGGGTCTGGATCTGCTCCACTTTTTGATGTGGGGAGAATGGTTATTGCAGACTAGATGGGCAGTGCTGGGTTTTTATGTGTGATGTCCTTGCTCGTTGAGTTTTTTTCCCCTACCTGTCAGTACTCAGAGACGAGAACCTGCATGGGACAATTTCTGGACTAAGATCACTTGATGTGTTTGATAGATCTGAATTTGCACATTGAAGCTGACTGAGCTGTGCTGATTGAGGATGTGGTCCCTTTTTTAATCTGTAGTGAGACTTTGGAAATCTTTAGGGTACCTGAAATCAGTGAGGTACAGCAGAATGGCTCCTTTATTTATCTGATGTCCATGCTTGGAGTCCTTTAAAAAGTTAATACTCTAGATATGTTTCTAGATCCAACATTGCTGTTTATCCAAAATGGTTAGCAAGGAAGTAATAGCATTCAACATACACACAAAAATTGAGAAGTGAATTAGTGTCATCTTTAGAAACTTTTTAACCAAGGTTTTCCACATATGCATTCTGCTTGGTGGAGCAGGGAAAGGTGCTAGATCATTATGCTTTAGGTTAAAAATGAATCACCCCCCTTCTGTGCTGTTCCTCAAATGTTCTTTCATTACGCTCCTGGAGTTTTAATAGGTATAGATGACACCCCAAACTCCCAAACTTTCTCTGGGCTTAGTGCCAAGATTTAATGCATTAAAAATTAGAAGAAATACATCTTACATTTACTGAGAAAAGTTTTGTTGAGGATAAAATGTGATGTCCAATTCTAGCAAAGACATATCCAGGGCTGCCATGCGCTACACTGAGCCTATGCCTTTCTGATTCTAGTTCAATACAGATTAAATCTAGCCTACAGAAAACAGAGATGAAGTGTCCAAAACAATCAAGAGAACATGAAGATCACAGAAGGAAGTTCATACCTCATTCATATGTCAGTAAGGATCTATGCACGAGCAAAAAGCCTAAAAGAAAGCGCAGAAGAGGCAGTCTAGAAAAACTACAGTGACTGCATGAAAACAAAAGTGTTACTGCATTGGCATTCCTGAAACACTTCAGTCTTTCCTTTTACTTCAAGTAAGCAATAACCACCTTATCTCACAGCACTGGTATGAGCAAAGGCTGACTTTTAAATTGTGCTATCTTTAACTTATTAATGAACAAATATTCAAACATACACTTGTATATGCAGAAAAGATGGACTTGACAGTTAAAACTGTTTTCAGAGAAGGCCAAAAAGTAGAAATACAACTGCTCATTCTGCAAGGCTAAGTATCTGATCAGCTTAGGAACCACAGTGCCCTGGATGGTGTCAGATGGAGACTCAGGTGTGTGTTCTGGGCAGGCATCATTAGTACCACTTTCTTCTCTCCCATGGCACAGGATAATCAACAACAGGCCACTCATTTAAGGATGGAAAGGCAGCCATAGGTGGTTCTCTGTGAGAGAGGGCAGAGCATAAGAACAAAAGAGGGGCTGTATTGTTACTACCATGCACAGAATGCTTCCTCAGTACTCTTCTAATTGCAACTGCTCAGGTCACTGTGGGTTATTTTCTGAGGTCTTTGTAATTTGTCATGTTGCTGTGTAGGATTTTTCTGGTATTGGCCTATCTATGCAGTGCTTCTCTGGTTTCCTCTTAAACCCATGTGTGGTTTTTTGTACCCACAATACCAAGGAGTTCTACATGTCTACTACCTCCTTGCATGAAGAACCATCTCCTTTTGCTGGTTTTGAACCCAGCTCTTGCTTGTTTGTCCTTACTTCTTGTATTGGAAGATGCTGTAAGCAATTGGTCCCTGCCTACCTTCTTTATGTTGCTAAGGATTTTGTGGAACTTTACTATATGCTTCTAAGATGCCTCTCTTCCAGAATGAAGAGTCCCAGTCAACTCAGTTATTCATCTTGTTGAAGCTCTTCCTGCTTTTGATTATCTTTGTTGGCCTTCTATGAACCTTATATGTCCTCCTGCAGATGAGGGGGGCAGACCTGAACACAATATTCAAGGCACGGGCAAAACACAGATTTATACGGCAGCATAATATTTCCTGTTTTGTTCTTTGTTTTCTTCCTGATAATTCCTAATAATTTTTTTTTGCTCTTTTGACTGCTATAGAACACTAACCTGATATTTTTTATGGACCTATATATCTTAACATGAAGGTCTTGCTCCCAAGTGGTAGTGGTCAGTACAGAGCTCAACATTTTTTTGTGTGTGAGTTGAAGATTGTTTTTCCTCATGTGTATCACTTTATATTTATCTACACTGAAATTAATCTACCAATTTATTGACCAGTCATTTGCCCCCTTAAGGTGAAAAAAAAAAATCATCATGACTAATCCTTGTTCTTAGTGCCTTGGATACCTCTGTTTTGTCTGCAATTTTGTTATCTCCCTGCTCATTCTCTTCTCAAGGGGATAAAATTTGAGTGTCTTAAACAGAACGAGTTCCAGCACAAATCCATGCAGAATTTGACTAGTGATGTGACTAAGAAATGACGATTAGTCCTATCTTCAGTTTCTAGTTTTGTATCCAGTTTAATTTTCTATGCACACTTAATTCCTTTGTCTTTGACTAAAGAGCTTTTCAGAAGCTTCTTGGAATCCAGGTGGATTAACTAGATCACCTTCACCTACATACTTGTTGACCCCCTTATTGCACCTTAAAGAATCTGTGCTGACTGCTCTCAAATCAAGCATAATCTGTTCCCTCCTAATGTGGCTGATGCTGTGCTTCTGCAAGTGACTCATTTTTCACAGGCAATTATTTTAGCCAGGCTCCCATTTCCAGGCTTCTACAATAGCTCAAGAGTAAGCATTCATCAGTTCCTGAAAGCTGGCCACGGCAATCTCATGTGGATAGTTGCCATGTCAAACCCACCAATAAATACATTTGTTGTGAAGGTCTGTGAGGCGTAGTACTGCTGATTTACCCTGATGAGCATCCACAACATCCAGAGCACTGTGTATGTGTGTGTTCAGAAAGTGTGAATGGTACCAGAGGCAGGGCATCCATTCCCAGACTCAGGCTACACACTCATACACTGCAGAGGATTGTTAAAATTCCAAGGAAGGCCTCACCAACACTCAGGGCAGCTAATATACTGCCAGCCACGCTAGCAGAGTATATATCACCTGAAGCTCTGGCATATACATCACAGCACACGCAGCACCTTCTTTGCCCCACAGAATATCAGCTTCCGCAATGTGAAGGCACCCACCTGCATGCATCTTTGCAATAGCACATTGCCAGCTACTGGCATGGTGTCCCAGTACCTGATAATTGTGATGAACTCTGTCTGCATCAGTTCTCAACTTCTGTAGTAACCACTGAGTGTACTTTCAGGGCAAGTCAAAGGTCATTGGGACTGCTGGTGAGATAGTCTTCATGCTCGCACAGAAAACGTCATGAGGATTAGCACGTCTCAGTCCCTGTGGGAAGCTCTTCCAGCTCCACTAAAGAGAAAGCAGCTCTGTGATATTCCTGGGTTTGGACGCTGTCATTAACCAAGCAGGACAATGTGTTGCCCTATTTAAAGTTACACTGGTATCTGGTACGGAGAGCTGTAAGGCACAAATGGCTTCTGCTCCTGCCTGGCTCAAGGGGTAGTCTCCTCTCTCTCCCACTTTCCAAACACTTACCAGATTTAATATTGGGGTCTTTTTTTTCACCATTAGAAGACTGAAAAACAAGAATAAATAGGTGCATGTAAAATAAGCTGCCTCATTGTGAACGGTGCATGTTTGTCAGACTCTATATTTTCATGTGCATGTACCAGTGCAAGGGCATAGGCGCAGGCTGGCCACAGAGAGCTGACACACAGGCTGCCTCTTCCTCAGAGGGACCACCTGGAATCTCTCCAAATCTCTCTGGATGAAACTCACGGAGGTTTCCCTCTGTGCCACATTAGGGAAAGAAGGCATACAGGCAAAATTGCTGATTTTATAAACAAAGAGTGCTCATTCAGCACCGGCAGGTGTGTGGAGGACCATGACCAAAAATTAATGGTAGACTTGTTTTAGGAGGAGAGACCTAGCTGCTGGTAACCTTGGGGATGGTGACTTAAGACCCTGTGTGGAAAACTCAGTCCAGCTGCTGGACAGAGCCTTTTGACAAACCCCAGTTGACAGCCTTCTTTGAAATGCTGGTGAAATGCTTCCAAATGACAGCTTACTACTCATTTTAATAGAGCTGCTGGTTTGGCTGTGGATAGCAGCAGGCACTGCCCATCCCATAACCTATCTGAAGTGAAAGGAAGCCCAAGCTGGATCACTGGGAATAGGTATTTGGTCATTGTTCTTGGTAGAGGAGGCTTATGGTGGTGTGGTGAGGCCCCTCCTGGTAAGTGATAGAAATCTCTCTGTGTGATAAAACAGATGGATCATTTCAAAAACTCAGGACAGAAGCAAGTAGGACTCTGAGGAAAAAAAA
>VZTO01005291.1:189335-217365 GCA_013400615.1 Syrrhaptes paradoxus | reverse complement strand
AAAAAAAGAGAATGGATGGAAACAGATTTTGCATCAGCGTAGTTTCAGTAGTTCTTGAAGCTCATAGTTCAAAACACATTTAAATTAACACTAGGAAAAATACAATAAATAATAATAAAAATAAAGCAGGCCAAGTTCCTGAAACACCTTCTGCTTTCAGGACTTCTTCTCTGCCCCACTCATGTTTCCTGAGCCTCATTAGAAAGAAAGAGATGCCGTTACAGAGCACAGAGAAGGCAAGGCAAAAGAAGAAGAGTACAAAGAGAGAAAGACTCAAGTACTACGGGCAATAGGACCAGTTTTGGGGACAATAACTTAACCAGCAGTCAATTACTGCTGGAAGAGTAGTTACCACCCCCTCTTAACAAATTAAACAGGAATCCTACTGAACCCGCAGTAACTGCACTGGAGCCCGCAGAGCTGCTGAGAGCCAGACCTGGCAGGGCGCTGGGGTTAATTACTGACGTGCTTCTCTTTTCTCGGTTTTGCTGGCTGAGGGCTCCAGTCACATTTACGCTCCAGTTTCTATTTAAATTGTTTAGAAGGGGGTTGTGAAAGCAGCAGGTAGATGTGACTACAAAGTGTTCCCATATTGATTACAGAGCTACAAATACAGTTACAAAATATGGTTATGACATCACCAGTGCCACATCTACACGGTTTTTATACGTCCAAAATAACTGATATAGAATAACAGTAATGAATTATTAATATAAAGGCACATCTGAGAGTTGCAATGAATTATTATAGTCATAATACCAAGCTTAAGCAGCACGTACTCATGACAGTGCATTTAACACATTCACTGTGCTTTTACAGCATTATAAATAGCGATCACTGTGAGCAAAAGCTGTAACGTCTCTTCTCCTCTCTACCCCCACCCCCAAACAAATCGCTCACGATAACGTCAGCTTTTATTTGAACACAATGAGCTGTGATCACATGAGGTATTACTCTGATTTAATCCTATTTGCGTTTGTAAGGAGTGGCCAGTAATATGTAGTTGCATTGTGTCCAATGGTTTCTTATTTCACACCAACTTTCAAAGGCTGACACCCATCATCTTCTTTGGCCAGAAGAACAAAGCGATGGGTTCTGGCAGGTAAGGAGACGAGATATTCTGGTGGCTGGGATGGAGTTTTTCCCTTCTTTCTTTTTTTTTCCCTCCTAATTGGTGGTCTGGCTGTCACAGCTGATGGATACATTCTGAGCCCCAACCATTTTTAGAGATTTTTGCTATTTTCAGCTGGTCCAATACAACCAGATACAACCTCTCACAGCAAATTTTGCTTCTCCAGCGACCATGAAGAGAACAAGTAGAGACACGAATTCAGGTCTGAGTTTATTTTTTCGAATCAACATCATGATGTAGCTAAATACCACCTGACTCTGTGTGTAGTATGGTGCTCTATTTTCCCATGGCCAGCAGAGACAACTACGCTGCTGGATTTGGCACGAAATGAAAAGGCAGATACCAGCATGAGGTAAATCACCCTGCCTATCAGCCCAGCCTGGAGTTTTTGGTAGGCATTAAGCTGCACCTTCATTTCATACCATTTCACGATCTTCATTCTCTGAATGATGAGAGTCCCACAGCTTCCAGCGGGCTCTGGGCCAGGTTGCATTCAGCACTGCAAGGGCCAGGAGGAGGCACCACCTCTCTTGGGGAAGCTGGGCTGGTTGCTAGGGCAGTGATGAGCATCACTCTGCATGTCAAGAACTTGTATCAGGATCATCCTTGTGGCCCATCATCTCAGGTACTGATTGACGGACCTGGAGAATGTTTTACTGATGGGCAGCAGAAGCAGCTATCACTGAGGCTAACCTAAATTTGACAACGATGAAAAATATTTTGACTGGCTCTGAATTTTTTGAAAACCTTTTTTTTTTTTATTTTGGCATATAGTTCCTAATTTCCTTCTTCCTCTCATCTTAGCTGGAAGGGAAGTTTAATGCCCTTAGAGTGATCAAATAGGGTCTTATCTACAACTGCACACACATACAATTCCACATTTGGTATTCATAAATGCAAGTTTAATGTTGAGTCTACTCTTCACTAATTTCCTGTAATACTTATTTAGCTCATATAGTGCATGTTAATTAGACAGTTGTACTTCAATGAGTTTTACCATAGAAGAGTTTTTTTCCTCAGATTATAAAATACCATGTTAGAAAAGTGTTACTGATCTTCAGGAAAAAAGAATGAAGACATTTCTGACATTTCTCTTTAGACCAAGAAGAACTGATAGACCGTGAAAGTTCCTTATTTAAGGAATTGGACCCAGGATAAAGGAAATATAACTGAAATTGATTCAGAAAGCTGAATGGAAAAATTGTAGTAAGCAGCTGTACCAGGTAAAATATTTTTTCTGCCTTTAATTATGTCACAGTAACAACTGGTGTTAAAAGCAGACATCTGAATCCAGTGAGCTACCAGGTGTGATGTAACCATTCAGTGAGAAGGACAATTGTCTTCAGAATTAAATACCTTTCTGAAGGGATGTTATACTGAGTACCAAAAGTACTCATATATGCAACAGCTCAATCTTCTACTTAGAAAAAAATATAATTTAAGAAAACAGATAACATTAAAAAATAAATAAAATGGAAGAGTGACTGCCTATACATTGATAACAAATTGGCAGAGTTTGTGTGTCCGGGTCAAAGCATTTGTTAACCAGCTACCCAGTTCTGTAAAGCCTGCACTACGGTTGTCACAAGTGATGGTTTTCAAAAGAATTTAGGTCACGTAAACACTTGGCAAACAGACATACTGTGGTGAACTGGGAAGTTCACGCAGGCACCTCAGGAGCCTTGCAGGCCTGCAGAAGTAAATGGAAAGCAAAGTGGGCTGGACCATGATCCTGGCATGCCTTTAGTGAACTGCCAGCTGCAAGGAACTTCTACCAGCCCAGCAGCTGGACTAGATGATCCAACTAAACTATCCTATCCTGTCCTGTCCTGTCCTGTCCTTGGTCTTTTTATGAGAGAAGAGGTTTTGCCAGGAACCAGTCACTCTGCTCAGTTAAGACTGTTTTGTATTTGAAGAAAGTAAAGTATTGAAATTGATTTGATTAGGTGAAGAACTGAGACAACTGCAAACACTTGAAAATGTATGGACCAGAAAGGAATTTGGTGATCCTGTTGGATATACACACAAAACACAGACTTCTCCCAGGTGATACGAGTTCCTGCTCCGGCAGGGGGATTGGACTAGATGATCTTTCGAGGTCCCTTCCAATCCCTAACATTCTGTGATTCTGTGAGTGGTGTAACACACGTATGGTCTTGCCCGTGGTGGGAGTCCTCACGTGGAAGCATCATCCCCCACCATGGGTCCGGCTCAGCTTTCATTCCAAAATGCCCACTGTTTCTTCAGCCAGCATGCAAATACAGGTTCCAGTTTTTAGTGCTTCATACATATGCCCTGCAGAGGCATAGGCCAACAGGACGCCAGAGAAGGGTGAAGGGGAAACCTGGTCTGCTTCGGCATGCTCATTGCAGCTACCTAGTTGGCAGGGAGCAGCTTGTAATTTTGCAGCCTATATATCCACACCGCCTTGCTACGTATGGCACTGGGCTCTCTCGGCTCATGGCACAGGTTTGACTTCTCGTCTGCCTGAAATCCTGCTCCTTGCTGTGGGCTCGCTTGGTTTAGGCTGTTCAGATATGTCAGTGCTTTCAGGTTTAGGAGCCGTAAAGATGTGGTTGTCCTTGGGTGGAAATGCTGCTGGGATGTGGGATCCCCCACAGAAATGGTGCCCACCCAAGGCCCCCTTTCTTATATATCACTTTTCCCCCAGCTTCCCTAACAAACACAGCCACGCTCATCCTGTGGCAAACGGTCTCTTCCCAGCAGGGAGGACAAGCTGCCCTCCAGTGAAATCTCAGCAGAAATCTGGTCCCAGGATACAGATGCAGGGCCTAATGCAGATCAGGCTGGATGATGCAGTTTCTCCTTGATTCTTTTGCCCCCCTCTTCCTCCCTGTCCATCTCCTCCAGGAATCACTTGAGAGCATGACTTTTATCTTCTGGATTGTGGGAAACCCTATGCTGGATTAATATCAGGGCTGTAAATTGAAAAGAGGGGGAAGGTGAGAGGACACAACAGCTATAAATGAAACCAAAACCAAAAGCCTCTTGCACTTTCTACCTCCTGGAGACACAGTGTAAACACCGAACGGGCAGCTTCTCCCCTCACACACAGCACCCAACTGCTGCAGGTTTCCCATCTCTGTTTCCCTGCTAACCTTCCTCAGCTGAAATCCACCTCCACCCCGACTGAAAACAAAGCCCCTTTCTTCATGTTTGGAAACCTCCCTAGGAAGCAGAAGGGCACCTTTTCTCCTTCTGTCACCAGGAGAGATGGGAAGAGCTGATAATCTCCATCATTAGCTGGCCCCGTAATTCCTTTTGCAAGATCTAGTTTCTACTTGCTTGCAATTTCCCCAGACTCCAGCTGTCAGGATAAAGTTTTCTACCTTGCAAGTCTGACTCAGATTCAGGAATTTTAGAAAAGTTTTCAGCTAAAATGATCAGCTGGTTCTGAGAACACACTTACCAGAACACGCTTTATGCCGTACCTTGAAAAGATGCGCAGTAATTTTGCTACCATGATCATTTGCTCTGAAAAAAAGAGTCCCTTTAGCAGAAGGGGTCACTTAGCAGAGTGATTAGCCTCCTGCCACTGGTGTGCCTCTTGCTGCCACAGCCATGAAACTTGTCCAAGATTCCTCTGAAAAAATAAAAGTCAGTTCACAGGAGCTCAGCAGCCTGTACACCTAACAAGCCTAATATTTAGCAGCTCAAAATTCCCCAGGTCCTCTGTGACTCCATCAGCTCTGTGTCATGCTGCCCAGGCTGCCCACGTGTCTCACGTGGTAGGAGGGCCGGGGAACCGGGGACCTGCTGGGGGACAGGGGGGCCAGGGACCTGCCTGTCCGCCCTGGGGCAGGGGAAAAAGGCGGCTGCCCACCAAGGGCTGGGCTTGAAACAAGGGGACACAAGGGACAGGAGTTCAGGGGTTGTGAGGGCCAGTAGCAGGAGAGGACTGAAAAGGAGGGGGGCAGGAGAAGGGGGGACTGGCAGTCCCCAGAGCCACAGACTCTGAAGTACCCTCAAGAGCTGGACCCCAAGGTGGAAACCGGCAATTCCTTCCCAGGGAAGAAGACAACCTGGGTCTGCTGGTGGCAGTGGGGGCTGCTGCCCCTCAGAACCAGGTTTCCAGCAGCAGGTGACATCCTGGAGCACATCCCAGGATGTGCAGCAGCGACATGTCCCAGGGTCACAGGACGCCGTCTGCCACAGAGTCGTCTTACCAGCACAGCACTGGAGCAGAGCAGCCCTTGCAATGTGCTCCCTGCAAGTACCAGCCAGAGCAAGACACCGGTTCATTAACCAGCTGAAGCAAAGAGGAAATTCCTCGCAGATCTGTCGTTAACATAGCAGGAATTTTTCTCTATATAGGGAATGAAGTTGTGTGACCCATAGCCTGGCATAGCTGCACAGTGATCTGGGAGGGACATGGAGCACCAAATGGGGGAGAGTCACAGTATGTTTGCCTAGCCTCATCCCATATTATAGCATCTCAGCCAAAAAAAAAAAAAAAAGGACTATTTTGAGTTCAGCCTTGCAGGCTGCATCCACACTGTTTATTTTGAGGCAGATTTGTTGCCTGTGCAAGCTACATACTTTGGTGACTGCTGCCATTTCTCAAGAGGTAAATCCTGGCTGCACCCTGAGCTTTAAAGCTCTCTGCTCTTCTCTAATGAGCTGTATAACAGTTCAGCAGCTTCAATTTGTCTTGTCAGCCCTCCTCTTGGCAGCCAGCAGAAGAGAAATGGCCCCAGCTCCTTCCTAGAAGGGACTGAGCGTTGCCCACTTGGTGAGCAGATACACTTGCAGGCAGCCTGAGTACAAGCTGCTTAAAAGCAAAATGTGCACACAGGGATAAGGTTTCCCAGCCTAACACAAATGTAAATGTATCTGTAAATGAATGTAGATCAATTATTGATTTTAATTTTAGCTGCATCTGTGTTTTTGTACTGAGGAAGAAAAATGCTTTGTGTTTGCTGTAAATCTAAGGTTTACTGCTTGCAAAACCTTTAATCTCTTTTCCGTACTCCAAGCCAAATCTCCAGTTTTGCAATGACTAAAAGCAGCTTCCTACATTTTCCAAAGAACTCTTCGAAAGCTGCAAGAAGAAAGAGTAGGTAGATCCCCTAAAAATCACAGTGGGCTTCAGCTCTCCCAGAATGACCATGAGTGACAGAGGGAAAAGTGGAAGTGTCCAACCTCAGAACAGAGATGTTGGGCTCCAATGCCATTTCTTCTTCATCCATGTTCACCACCACGGTTAGTGTAGCCCAAACTACCCCTCAAAAAGACAGAAAAGGATCGGTAAGTCTTCTCCTTGGAGAGGGTGAAGGCTGAGCACACCACAGGCTGTCACCCATTCCTAAGCAGTTTAGAAGCCAAATTTTCTGACAGTCAATAATTTAGACACATTTTCAGCACTGTTAGCCTACAGCAAGCAAATTTCACAGCAGTATCACAGTTTCTAGAGCAGGGACATGATATTTAATTTGCTCTCCCAGCCCTGTTAGGCTCATACCAGGAGCGGAGAGAGCTCGTTTCCAGTCAACCATGGCCGGCTCCGTGTCCGCCAGCACCTCCAGGACAGGTGGTCTGAAGCTGCTCCTAGCTCCCCACTGCGTTCGCAAAGCAGTCTGCTCCCACCACGCTGCTTTCCCTGTTACAGAAACAGCAGTGCCTACTTGGGGTTAAGGTAACAACCTCACAACAAGCATCGTGTCATCCAGACCTGCCATGGTGTTTTTCTCGCTGTCCTCCGTCTTCCAAATCTTTCTCCTCACTCACCTGGACATGAGGTTTGTTTCAGAGTCCAGAAACTGGCTTGGTTACTGAGCTGGGAGCAAATGCCAGCGCTGAGTCCTCTCGGGAGCACCCCAGGTGTAGGTGTCTGCCCACCTGGGCAGCTCTGGGCATGCCTCCCCTTCCACGGCAGGCACGACAGGAGGCACAAGGGCTGAGCGAGTTTCCGTGAGGCTCTACTGGTCCTGCAGAGCTGTGCGTGAGAAGATAGCACATTCATCTCTTTGTCTGAGCTACTCATCCAGTGCTGAACCATGGAAAAGAGACATTGGCAAGTATATATATACATGTATATATACATATACATATATATAATTGCATACTGGGCTCCAGTCACCTTAGGAGACTTCAGCACATACAGAGGCTGACTCCTGCTGGAGATACGCCTCAAGCACCAGCACAGCAGCAACAAAAACTACCAAGCTTGTACATGAAGTGCACATACCTAGTGTAAGTATGCCTATATACGTGAGAAGATGAGTTTCCTTCATGAGGGAAAGAAGCAACGCTACAGGCTCGGGGGAGAGTGGCTGGAAAGCTGCCCAGCAGAGAGGGACCTGGGGGTGCTGGNAGAAGAGGAGGCTGAGAGGAGACCTCATCACTCTCTACAGCTGCCTGAAAGGAGGGTGCAGTGAGGTGGGTGCTGGGCTCTTCTCTAAAGTAACAAGTGACAGGACAAGAGGAAATGGCCTCAAGTTGCACCAGGGGAGGTTTAGGCTGGATATTAGGAAACACTTCTTTACCAAAAAGGTTGTCAACCATTGGATCAGGCTGCCCAGGGAAGTGTTGGAGTCACCATCCCTGGGGGTATTTAAAAGACGTGTAGATGTGGCACTGAGGGACATGGGTTAGTGGTGGACGGGGCAGTGTTAGGTTAACAGCTGGGCTCATTGATTGTAAAGGTCCTTTTCAGCCTCAATGATTCTGCAGTTTTAAGTCTAGCCTTAACTTTTCTACTGAGTTTGTCCTCTGGCAAAACCTGCTCTCATTATTTCAAACAAGTGCTTACAGAGCTCAAGCTGCCCCCTTGTTAGAAAGACAACATGGTTTAACAGCAGCTTAAATTAGAAAAATTAAAAGGCAGAAAGCTAAGTAGGTGGGGTTTTTTTTCTTGAAACTTCAGACTGAAAAAAAAAACAATGTAGATTTTCATTAACATGTTTTCCATGTTTCATGAACAAACATGAAATCCACGTGTGGCTACGGGCAATCTTTCTGCCAACTCAGATTTTTATAAGTTGTTGGAGAGTGTTTGACAAGCAATGTCAAATCATAATCAGAAGACAGGAATGTTTGGCAAGGATGATGCCATTAGAGCTGCAAGAACGGGAAGGCTGGATAAGAGTTTTAGCTGCAGGGGAAGCTTGGGCTGAGAAGTACCCTCCATGATGGTGCGGGCAGGGCTGCCTGCAGCAAAGGAAAGGTGGGTGGTGATGGCTCATGAGCTGCAGGATAAAACAGGCCTTCTGAGAAAAATCAAGGCTCAGCTCTCCGGGCAGGGGTAGAAGTGGTCCCCACTACATGCATGATGTGATTACCTACCACTGACAACGTTAGATCAGGTATCAGATCAGGGCTCCTGCAAGCAGAGGGATGCTCTCTTAGAAATTCGTAGGAACTTGGAAAAACCAAGCTGCAGTCAGAATTTGCAGTTAAAACAGCAATAAACTCTAGTGAAAATAACACTGGAAAAGGAAAGAAATGTAGTGAATGTCTCAGTGTTTAGAAATGCAAGCTTTCACTCTAATAGCAGTTCAGTCACCAAAAAGAGAGAAAGCTGGAGAAGGGAGCAGAGTAAATACACGTTCTGCATCCAGTAGGAGTTTAATTACCTTAAGGAGTGAAACTGATTCCATTGCTTTATGGGTGGTAAACTTGGAGTTTGGCAATACCCAATACACACAAAGTATTTTTATGCAATGCTCTGCAAACTGTCAACAGCGTGTGGCTTTGCAGCTGACCAACCTTTGCAGACCTTTGAAAATGAGGACATCCAGTGGCGGAACATTCTAACTGGGATTTTCATCAAGGATTTATGTCCCCAGCAGAACCTCACCACTGCCCTTCACAGAGACCTGAAGTAGGTTGTGCATGGAGTAAAGGCTTTTACAGAAGCCCTCTGCACTGGGGTAAATTCCACTTAATAAAGGGCTCGTGACTGTAACAAATGGTTTGAGGCAGGCTCAGGAAGTATCACCCAGTAGTACCTAGCCAAAAATATTGCTTTACTATTCCTTCTCTGCTTCCCTGGGATCAAAGGCTCATGACTTTATTTACCTTACATATATAAAAAAAAGCTTTCAAATCCCAACATGTTTCTTGTGTGGCCTCTAAGTGTCTTATTTAGTCACACCGAGTAAACATGGCTGTGAGTTTCAGAAACCCTTCACACCTAACCAGTCCCTCTGGAACCAATCTGCACAGCAAGCGCTGCACACCAGGTGTTTAGTAATTTAGCCTTAGATGCAGCAGTTTGAATTTACACCTAGCTCCTATATTACTATAATATTTCAAGATCAATTGCAACAATTAATCATATTTCCAAATACATATTGTAGGAGAGGAACTAAAATATTAGTAAATCAAATTCACGCTTTCCTACCATGAAATTGCAGCAACCAATTACTCAACAACGTAACATTCCAGGACAAGAATATTGTGTGAAGCATAGCAGAAACAGAATGAAAATATGTGAAAATCAGAGTCACTTGTAGAAGGAATGGGTGACTGGAGCTTTTGTACATTTTACAGGCCATGATTTCCCCTGGGGAATGGCCATGCAATACCATTGTCTGCAATAAGCAACATCTCACCCAACATTGGTCACCTAATTTGGCCGATGGGAACTCCAGAATTGTGCTGAATTGCAATTTCCAAGATGAGCTGGGTAAAGCCAGTGAGTAGAAAGCCCTTACCTTTCTCAAAATTTGATTTGAACTAATAAATCAGTGAGCAAAGAACATGCTGAGCATCCCCAGGAACTTAATCTCTTCAAAGAAGAGCTGTAGTTTTCAGGACTGACTCTTCCAGAATAACAGCAATTGTTTGTTCTTCTGGCTTGAGGCTTATGAAGACCAGAATGAGAATCCCATCGTGGATATCTGCATGCTTACATTAAAAATTCCTGTATTTGGGGTGGCCCTGCCTGCTGGCTAACAGCATATAAACTCCTGCCGTCTTGCGCATGTTGTAGTGTAGAAGCATGAATGAGAAATTCAGGTTATTCCCCCCCCCCCATTACTATAGGTGTTCTCTGCCTCTCTAGTATCTTTTATCTTTTCTGGACCATTAGCATCATACCCAGCTACTTACATGATTTTACTTACTGGTAAAAGTTACATTGTTTTGGGAACAGGTGCTTAAACCAGTGCACTAAGCATAGTTGAGTCAAGGTTCCCAGTCAAAGTGAATTGCCAGACTTTCCTCTTTGTTCTTCTGCAAAGGTAATTGTAATTACATAAACTTCACAGAGCAGCTCATGAGGAGCAGCTAAATTACAGACAGCAGACAGGGAAAGATGGGGAAAAGTGGCTTGGAGCTCTGAGAGGTGTTGTAACCTGTGCTGTAATGCAAGAAAATTGGCAAAGCAACTGAATATCATCAATACCAGGAGCTTCAGGGCTCTTTTCAGCATTGTGATAAGCTTTTGACATAGAGCCCCCACCAGCCTGCAAGAACTTCACCCTGAAATTAGAGAGATATTTTCAGTTATCTTAATCTTATGGCTAGGTTGTCCTGGATATATACAAAGCATAAGCATTTCATAATTCAGTGAAATGCATTATGAATGCAACCACAAAGCATGTACTTATTTCCCTGGAGGCTGCCTCAGATTGTATGTTGACAAATTATATACTGACAGATTATATGGTGACAAGCAATTCATCCTTCCGTTCCTTTCACCAGTCCATCAAAGACAGAAACCCCATTGTACACAGGCTGAAAACAACAAAACAAGCACATTAGTTCCCTCTCATGTGTCTAATTTGCTTTCAAATGCCTGTTTTCAGCTGTGAGGCATAAGGGCAAAAATATTCTCTTTCTTTCTACTTCAAGTGTAAGGGGGGAAAAATTGTGTGCCTAAGTAGTGTAAGTAAGAAAACAATAGCAAATACATATTTTGATTTTTCCAATAGTACAAAATTTACATGGCCATTATTGACAGTCAAATCAACCTCAGATGTCTGTGGAGGTGACTAAATACTCCCCCTTCCTCCACTCCATAAGGCATCAAACCTGTTCTTTTCTGTTAAAAACCATAAAAAAATTATGTAGTATCCATGTCTCATCTTCCGCAGATTAAAAAAACAAACAATCTATATTCTCCCTTTTCAACAAACTAGATGCTAGAACATCATCATTTTCTCTGTGTCAGCCCAAGCCAGTGATCTGGATCAAACCCAGCTGTCTGTAATAAGACAGAAAATGTAAGGCAGGGAATTGCTTGGGATCTCCTGCTGAGGGCTGAAAATGGCGAGGCAACGTATACTGGGTTTTGAAGAAATTCATCTATACTTTCACCAGAAGGGCCTGCAATTTTGAAGTCCTACTGAATACAGCTGTACTTACCATAATGAAAAATAACAGATGTATATCACAGAGCTTTGTTTTTCCACTTTAGTGATAGTGGAATTTCTTATTGGACTTAATGGACTGTGAATATTGCAAACTGAGCAATTTGTCTGACAGTCTATTGCCATTCCTATATTTCTCAAGTTCCAGCATAAATTTGCTAGAACAAATCCCAAGCGCTGAATATTAGCACAGATTTAAATGGTTCAGCTTCACAGCTATCGACCACTGACCAGGTACAGAAACAGCCTTTGCATTTGCCCTGGCTACTCTTCCGCTGATACCCTTTCTGCTCGAACGCGGGCGGTGCGCAGGCATTAACAGAGAGATAGGATCTCATCCTGATGTTCAGAAAACAGATTTTGAAGGGATTATCCAACCAATGGAAAATTAGTTTTTCTGAGTTCAATCTGGCATGCCCTCCTGCACCCATCCACTGCAATGTTGAGAGTCAACATCTCTGCTCAGATTTATTCTCCAGAGTCCAGGGGATTTTAGTGGGTAACTCCTATTAACATTCCCATAAAGCAAGCGTTACCGTCTCTGTGTCCTGGAAGCAGCGGGTTTCTCCGACTTTCTGAAACACTGGTTTTGCCATAAGCATTGTCTCCTGCAGCAAAGAGATTTTTAGATGATGTTTGCTATTTAGAGCAGGTAGAAGGGGGTGAGTATAAAGAGCTGATGGGGCTCCCCATGAAGAGAAGCAGCAAGCCTCATAGTCTGAACACAAATGTACTGCAGCATATCTTGAAAGCAGTGTCACTCTCCTGCAACCTTTTGCGCTTAATTTTCCACAGTGGGAAGTGGCAGGCCATTAGCAGCACACTCGTGGAAATTGCTAACTCACCCCGAATAAAATCTGGAGGTTTGCTGCCTGCCGCGTCCGCGCTGCCAGCCACCGGGCTATACCGCAGGGGCTGATGTGACAAAGGGATGTATTTCATGTAGCCCAGATGTAAAATGATGGAGCTCTTGGAAGGCACTCAGGGAAGTCTTCCCTCTAGCAAATCCTCCTCTTATTTAATAGGGACAAGAAGTGACATCTTATTAAAGATGCAAGCTCAGACATTGATCTCTGGTCCTGTAAGCTGCTACACCAAGATCACCAGACCTCCAAACAACTGAGCCATATATGGTCTTGTACAGGCATCAGCATAGCTACTGCTGCTCCCAAAGCATATCTCCACTAGATAAAATAGCACAGAGTTTTTCCTCTGTGAAAAGAAAAAAAACAGTCTTTATAAAAAGCTGCCAAAAGGCATCAGAGCCAGAGTTAGGTAAGCAGAAGGCAGTGTGTTTATCTACTCGCTTCAAAACAGGCACAGCCCACTCGTTGTGTGAGGCTGTAAGCAGAGCTGCGGATGAGCAATACCTGAGAGCAAGGAAGGTTTGGGGTACAGAGAAAGCTCCATTTTTTTTTTTAAAGTCCCATTTTCAAACACAGGATTCAAAATTGGGCTTTCTAAATCCGAATGGGAAGCATCTGCTTTCGGGAACACAAGCACCTATTTCACACTTAGTGACAAATCAGCAAGTCAAAGTGTGAAGAAAACTAATTTAGCAGATTGAAAAGTATGAACAAACACTTGAAGACAGCAAACACATCCTTATTTTTGAGCACATTGTGAGCATCCTGAATATTTTGAGCTACATTAGCAGGGAGTGGTTGCATCTCTGAAACTAGGAAGATTTAACTTCCTGTGGGAGTGTTCCAAAAAGGAAAAATGCCACTGAAAACACATTTATAAAATTATCTGTGGTGGGGAATAGGGAATGGTTTCAATGTGGGAACTAAGGTGCCAGCCCTGAAAATGAGAGAGAAAAGCACACATGTGCAACATAAAAGAAGGCAGAATATATGCTAGGGCATCTGCCAGAGATGTTCCTTTGTGTGGCGTCGCGTTGCTGTATTGCACCAGGAGCCTTTTGTTTCTGAGGAGAGGCTGGAAATGCTTTGGGCAGAAAAGAGGTAGAACCAAAATTGCCTTACTCGACATTACAGGGAGATCTGGCAAGGTGAACAGCTACTTTAGCATTTTGGATGATAGATCTAAAAAACTAGTGTATTATTTTTAATCTTACAGCTGGGGATTAGCCTGACATTCCTCTGATTTTTAAGGTTGCCCACGCTTGTGGTTTGGCATCTATTCAGAGGAAAAAAAAACATCTAAGCTGCATGCCAGCATGCTTGGAAAGGGGTTGTTAAGAGGAAATGACCTGGACCATAATCTTCATAATTGCCTGAGGGAGCTAGAGTCAAACTGTACCCAGCTTCAGGAGGAAACGGGGACCTTGTTCTCACAGACACTTCTTGCAGCACTTGAACTCCTGTGCAACAACCCCTCCTGGACCACGGGGGAGCCGCTGGGAAGGATGGACAAGCAGGGACAGGAGACCCTCTTCCAGAAGGGCAGGAGGTGGGATGCGCGGCACCCGCCTGACTTCTTACCACCCTCAGGACTGCATTCTCATGGTGACACCGTTATCTTTCTGCTGTCAGAATTCTTCACAGATTCCACTGCCTGGAAACCTTAAAAAAACCAAATAACTCTAAACTTAGGTAAGCAGGATGTACCTGAGAACATAGGAAAGAAAAAGGCAGCCCACTGCTGTCTCTGCAAGTAAGAGCTTCCCCTTCCCCCGGCAGCAGCATGCGGGGTGGCTACAGCGAGGTGGGAGCCGGGCACTGCTGGGAGGAGGCAGGGAATAACGGACATAATGGACGGGCATCCCAAGGAGGGTCAGCACCCAGGCAAAAGCATCTTCTCTCCTGTGGAGACAGCAGCACCATGGGAAGCTGTCACTCTCAGAATTACAGCAATTCATCCCCAGAAAAAATATGTTATTTTTAATATAATTCAACAGATTAGAACAGGAAGCTTAATTTCTTATCCATCATTTATAACAGAGCAAGAAAACAGGCAGGTAGGAAGAATGGTTGTCTTGTTCCCTACAAGCTCAAGACCCCAGTGAATTTTAACTACCAAGAGCCAAGCAGCATGTAAACCACTGTGCTAGTCACAGCAGCACCAAAACCGTGGTCTATCACATCCTTGGTTTTCCCCTAAATCTTCAGAAAAACCCTTTCTGTGCTGTAAGTACCATAATTTTGAGAAAATTATACTGTGTTTTCAATGTTTAACACTGACTTACATGCAAAAAATATCTCAGTCTTACTCAAACAACTGAGACAAATGCTTCATACATTATGCATGAGTTTTTCCACAAGGCTCTTGATACAGATTATAGTGAATCAAGATATGCCGTCATCTTACTGTTGAAAGTTTTGATAACACTGAATGATTAAGTAACTTCATGGCAGACCCACTCCAAGGTTTTCTTGAGGAAACTGTTCCCTAAGACTCTCTTGTTAGGCAGGCCAAAGAGATTTGAGCCCTCAGTCATGAAAAAGGTGCTGCTGCAGCAAACAGCAGAGGAAACATAGGCACAGCTTAGCGCAGCTTTCCAGATTGGGAGACTTCTAGAAAAAGCATTTAGTAGAGACTGGGGATATTTCCCTTCTTAGGGACCAGCACCTTTCTGAGAATTTTAAATTTTAACATCTTTGAAGGACCATTAAGAACCTATTAGGACTTCTAGAATAAAGCAGTGTCTTGACGTTTCAGAATCTGCCTGTTCTAAAAGTTTTTTGTTCTCCAAATAGTCACTGGGAAAAAAAAGGCTTCAGGAAATACACCTTTCCCTGCTTCATTAAGCTCAAAGAGAAGAGTATACGGAGAAGTCCAAGAGACAACATAAGCTTTATTTCCTCATGTGTTTCTCCCCTTCTTAAAGCACCGAATCACTTTTGCTATGACAATAAAGGCCAGGGAGGCCGTCAGCCTCCTCCTGATACAATGCCCTCTTACCAAAGAAGGGAATTTGAAACAATGCCAGTTGATCAACAGCCAGTGATCAACATCCAGATCAAAACAAAACCTTGTGGCACAGGGCAGAAGCTCTGAGGTCCCTAATATTTTTTTTTTTCATTTTCAGAGCCACATACAGTATTTTTCTCCTTCCCTATAAAGGCAGAGAGATCAGTACCTCTGCTTAGGGTCTGTGCTGTTCATCCCTCAGCTGCAGGAGCAAACTCAGGTCTCAGGCTTTCTGGAAACATGGAGAAGCTGCTTTGTGTATAAGCCTTTGAGACTTCTCTACAACATTTAATTCTCTCCCTGTTTTTCTAAATGCCTAAGCCCAGAAATCAGCTGTCAGCGCTGCTCCAGCATGATCCTAATCCTCTGAAAAGACACAGTTTAATGTGCCACTTTAGTGTTCATCTAAATTTCAGACAGACTAATTATCTAACTTTCAGGCTGAAAGGTCTGAAAGCACCGAAAAGCACATCAACACAGGTAACTGGGAAAATGTGTTTTGCAGAGAGCTGGCTACAGCACATCTGTGGGAGAGAAAAGCCAAGAACTCCCGAGTGCTGTGGAAAGCAGTAAGTAGGGAAAGGGCCTTGCTTGGTGAAATAAAGTTCTGAAATGTATTGAGCAAGGTGGCAGGAGGACAAGAGCTTCAACTTTTTCCCCTCAGAGAGGTCAGCATCTTGGAAAGAGGTAATGTTGCTTCCCAGTCAGGTCTCAGCAGCTTTCTCCGCTCTTGCAGGGTAGACTCCTTCCTTCTTCCAGAGGCAAGCAGCAGCTTGCTCCTCTTCATTTCTACCTGAGCAGCTTATTTTCCTGCTTCTTCAGACTCAACAACTCCCTAAACATTAAGGGATAGGTCCTGGAAAAGTGGTAAAGAGCTTTGTCTACCCACTTGCAGTTCTGTAGGACAGCTACAGGAGATTTTCCAGAGCTGTTCAGCTCCCTCCCTGAGCAGGTGCCATTTTTAGGTCTCTCACCAGGGATAAGAAGATGCAACTTGTCTACTGTAAAGAGAGTTCATGAAACATATGCTGCTGAAGGCTTCCACTGGCACTTCCTGCAGTAAACACACCATTTAGGGCTTAAGCTACAAAAATAACATTAATGACTTCGTAGTTTCCCATTTAAAGCAGGGATTTTACAAAAAAAAAAAAAAAACCAAACCAAAAACCAACCAACCAAAAAAAACCCCAACCTTCTGCACTACCTCGACAAGGATAGTTTCTTCTTCTGAACCTAAGAAAGACACTTTGATTCTGAAACTAGATTTCTATGCCTTAAAATATTTGGTAATTTCCTGAATATTTGATGCTTCATTTCTGAAAAACTGTGACAGCCTCGTCATGTATTTAATTCTACAGTCTTGGCAATTCCAGGCTCCATTTCTAGTATCATTTTTGTCTAGGGCCACACTGGTGAGGAAGTTGAGGAGGATTAAACACACAGGACTGTTAGACCTCAGATTCCAGGATGCTCCATCTTAGAGAACACAGCTTCTCCTGATCTTCATGGTTCTAGGCCATGACAGACCTGGACTCTGTATGGCCATGGGTAGAAACAACCTTCGGATCTTCTCGGATTGGTACATTCCTCTACACAATTGGAAATGCTTGTTTTTCATCTGCTTTTTTGTTGTTCTGCCAAACAACTCTCCACACATTATATTTATTTCCTGAAAAGCCTGCAATTCTGTCTCTAAAATGTGTGTAGTCACAGAGGCCCCTTTTTGCTAAAGATTAAGGTTGAAGTTTTAAAAACAACCCAAGACACATAACCAAAGGGAATGACTGTGCCACAGAAAAACAAACGTAGTTCAGCTCTATGAAGAAGTTGAGAGAGAGAAAATCCAATAGTTGCGTAAGGATGCAACTTACAAGTGTGCAGAAAATTTTAAAAAGCACATTAAAAATGTTTACTAGAAACTGTAACAGGAGGATACTACACCTCTGTACATCACACATCACCTCCATCAAGCAGGAGGGGGAGGAATTATTTAGTTCCATTCTCATACCAAGTAGCACAACTGCAGAGTGATTCCACCACCTTCCTGAAGAGTTTCAGTGCTAAACAATGGTACCCAAAGCAGAGACCACTGCAAACCAAAGGCAAATGATCCCACCAAGAAATGCTGAACCCAGCCCCTGCAGTGGCTCAAATCTGATTGATCATGGGGACACATCACCATTCTTTTCCCCTGATTGATTCAGCAGGTCAGAGGGGAAATGCTTTGGGGGCTGGAGGGAAGAACTGCTCATGTGGAAATTACTGACAAAGCAAAAAAAAAAAAAAAATCCACAGTATATTCAGTCTGTAAGGAAACAAGAAAAAGACCATTTCTCCCATAGATGATGAACCAGGAGAGCAGGCTACTCCTTCAAGCTACTCCTTCCTCCCTTGCCTGGTAGGATTAAGCTTGCCCCAAGCAGACATTACAAATCCGGAGAGAACTAGACCTGCTCTTCTGGTAGCAACAACTGGTTACAACTGCAGGAAAAAGATGTTGATAAATTCTGCTGTGGACACTGCCTTTGCCAGCTCTGTAGGAGGAGGGAAACCCTAGGAATATCTAGGAATGTCTTCTTACTTATCAATCCACCAATATTTTTAATCACACTAAATCCCAGCACAGACATTTTCCTGACCTTTCAGATGCCAAGTCTGAGATTCACACTGTGTGATGGGATTTCTTTTCCTTCTGCTGAGATTATCCAATGACTACCATAAACCTTCAAAAATGCTCAGGTACCAGACAGCCAACAGCACCGTACTCAGAGCTGTAACATCCTTCCTGCTGACAGGGATCCCAGTTGTGCCTTGCTTTGGCAGCAGCTCACATACTGATCCTTGGAACACTACCAACTGACAGCAGCATTCATAGGGCAGTTCACTGAGGTCTCCAAATTCTTCCAGAAGGACCATGCCAAACCCTACACCCCTTCCTGGCTTTAGCCCAGGACTTAACCTAGCATTTGAATGTCTATGTGCTCCCTGAGAAGAGCTTAGCTCCTGGAACTTCACAGGCCTTCTGAGCAGAGTCTCGTATGAAAGAACTCTTCACCTCAAAACTGCTTTCTCCTCCTGCCCCGGGGACTGTTTAAATGGCAAGATCATCCATCCCTTTTTAAATGGAATACAGTCAGGCCGAGCTTTCTTCTTGGGCTCAACCACTAACAGGATGGGAAAACATTCCTGAATACTATGAAACAAACATTGGCAGGAAGTGGAAAATGGTTTCTATGCATGAAATGGACAGTTCGGAAAGAAAAGAAGTATTCTCCACGTGAGGTCTTTTCCACAACAACAAGGTTTTCCTTTTGTGCCCATATTTTTCTCCCATTACTCATTTATTTTCTGGAAATGAATATGGAACTTGCTTGTCACCCAGAGGAAAAAGCATTGTGCTGCTGGAATAAAAGGCTCCAGAGATACTGCAAGAGGACTAGGAGCTGCAATGTGCTTCTAAGGAAGAGAAGGCCACGTGCACTCACAACGTTTAGTCTTTCTGTGAAAATAGCCACTTACCTGAGAAGGATCACAGGTCTCCACCAGGGAGCACAGAGCCAGTTGACAAGGACACAAAACAGGTCAAACCCCCAACAGGTGGATACAGGGCTTATCAGGAAGAGGGATCTGGCAACCAGCCTGGGGAGTATGTAACAAGGCCAACCAAAAGTCTTCCTGTGCATCCGCCAAAAGGAAAGCAATCTGCCTCAGGACAGTATACTCCAATACCATGTATTGTTAAGTATGTCAGGTGGCAGGAACACACAGATCTAGCAAGAACTGCTCTTTACTGGAGTAACTGCACAGGGACGGAAGGCACGAGACTGCAGAAGCACCACATAAATTCAGATTAAAAGGATACGCTGTTGAAGTAAGCTTTGAATTTACCTCCACATATGCTTTGAATTGTGTCATGAAGCAGTGTCAAACCACAAAATCAGGATTCCCCACAAATGAGCCAGGCATTCCCAGAGCATCACCCCGACACTGCAGCCTCAAGTGGGCATTCAGTCCATAGCAATATACCACAGCACATCTGAAGTGAAAGAAAAACCCTAGACTAAAGTGTGTGTAGCATCAACTACTTTACAATAAAGAAATTTGCTTGTCTACAGTATTTTCTAATGTAGAAGTTGTCAGGAAAACAATGTGGTCCCGTGGGTACCCTCTGCATTTCTCTTCCCAGATCTATAGCCTTTGAAGCGAAAGAAAAGTAAGAGGAAACAAAAGCCACTTAATCTTGAAGTTGGACTTACCCTCCCCACAGCTGTGCCATCAGTGTCAAGGACAGAAAAAAAACTTATCTCCTACTTCAATTAACAACAAAAGTCTACTACTTAAAACAACTATTTATCCTTCCATCTCCCAAAGGGACACTCCTGTCATCTGTAGCTGGTCCAAATGGTTACAGCTGTGTTCTCTAACACCAGAGTCCAGCAGAAGACTTAGTTACAGCTTGGTCTTTTCTTGCATAAAAGGATACCATCAACAATTCAAACAAATAAAAGTGATTTAGCAAAATACCCAGAGTTCTTGAACAATTCACACTACACTTGATACAAACCTCCAGCTGAATTAAACTTCTGCCATCAACTGATTAGCAACTACACAATGACCAGAGCTGCTTGATGGACAAAGGGTGGTACACTGGCCCTTCAGCCAGGTTTAACTCCTGGATAGCTCCTCCCACAAGCATTCTTTACAGATACAGATGGCAGACACTGCACTATGTCTCCTACTACTCAATGTTTGTTTTGATCCCAGAAACGAAAGCAAGCTCCCCCAAGTTTCTACGTGTCCTGGTTTGGTGTGGTGTTTGCTGCTAGCAAAGTGGGTACAAACCACACCACCAGGTCACCACACCTGTTTTCATCTTTCACTCTTTAATGCAACTATAATGTGTGGAAAAAAACCACAACACAGTGGCACACCTGCTGACTTAAAATCCCTCTCTAAATAGAGCATTTGCAGAGGCTGTTATGGGTGGGTGACTACATTACCTGACTGCAAAAGCCATTTTTAGTAGCAATATTTTTGTAATCTGAAAATTTATAGAATGGCAAGGCAATTCACATGTAAGGTGTCTTGAGTAAGAAACAGCAACTGGTTTCACAATGATCTTACCCTTACCCTGTGGTTCAGGAGAAGTTCTAAAATGCCAAATCCTATAGAAGTACAAAGGAAGAAACAAGACCTACTTGCAGCTACTGAGTGCAGTCTATAGAAAGAGCTCCTCCATTTGTAAGCCATGCCTTCAAGGCAAAGTCAGACTTTCACGCAAAGGAACTGGTTGAGATGAAGCAACTACAAAGAAGTATCTCATTTCTAAAAGCAAACCCATTCGTTGGCCAACCCCAAACTGCAGCAGTCCCCAACTCTTGAAAGGACAGCTATTCAAGACCAAATAGCTTTTTCACTTTGAACACAAAAGGCTCATATTAAAGGTCATGAGCTAGGCCTCTTCATGACAGACTGCCTCTTCATGACAGACTGGGAGCAAGAGATCATAGCATAAAACAAGTCTTCTCTCATCTCCAAACTTAAATGAATTATTCTGCATGAGTTCTACTAGATGACCACAGCATCAAACTGATGACGTTCTTAGTTTCCCCCTTCCTGCTTGTTCCCAAAATACTAACTCCCACACAAGTACTTAATGCCTTTAGATGGTATCACACAATGACAGCTCTGGTTTTAATTATTGTACCAAAAATGTCCCAACTAGACAAACCTCCTGAATAATGATTTTTCATTAACTCACTATCATAGCCTGCCATATTTAACCTGACAGTATATAAATCCTACTTTAAAAAAGCAATTTAAATTTAAACACTGTCTTCTCCTACCTCTCCTTTAAAGGTTCATTGCCTAAGTCAAGTTAAAGGGCTGAAAAGCACATAGTGCCCTGAGTAAGGATGTTTCACAGCCCACTTCCACTAAGTCAGAAGTTGAACTCCAGGACTGTCTTATAAAGTCTTCTGTTTCCAGAAAAGGAAAAACTAAAATCCTGCCAAATCATGTATTCATAGAAAGAAAAATATAAAAGTCTTCCTAGGAAAACCTTTAGTGGAACAAATACACTTTTGTGCAAGAGATGCCAGACCGGTTTGCAATTGTATCTAAGTACACCTTGTGGCCATTTCTATTAGATAAGCTGTGGGTATATTTTGCCAAGGTTAAAGTTATCAGCTTATGTACACATTTGCATAAGCTTTTCATGGATGCACTTAAAGACAGCATCTATAGAAGTCCAAATAAACTGATTTTTCATTAGTGTGTACTGATGTTATTTCAATTCAGTTTTCCTCATTCATGAATAACAAAGCAGCAGTATGAAAGGACTCAGAGGTTTCCATTTCAGAGGTTTTCCATTTTTATTGCAAATCATTCGCTCCCGAAATATTTTATAACTATTTTAATTAAGGCAAATTGCAGAATGTTTACATTGACATTACTGTCATCAGCTGTATCATGATACATGAAAAAAAGTCACATAAGCTTCAAATATGCCACCTCATTTTACCGTCGTCCAGCTCTGCTCTTCAATGCTTTCAAAGTTTTCCTCATGATTGGTGCAATTTCTTCTACAAAAACAAAAAAAAAGACCAGTTTGAATTATAGCTATGAGTGATTTAAAATGGTATTAGTATAATATTAAGCAAGTATTAATAGACAGCAAGTTACAACAAGTATCTTGATAATCTTAGGAAATTCCATTTACTTCTGATGGGCTTCTTTCCATCTTGAGTCATTACGCTTGAGCTAGAGCTTCCACTGTTGCTAGCAGGGATCAGATTTGATGTGTTATTTCTGTCTCTGCTTTCTGGAATCTTTGTTCTTTTAAAACAAGGAAATAAGAAAAAAATTAGCATTTGATATCAAACTACTATTTGTTCCATCTCATTTTGGAAAAAAAAACCTAACAAACATTTAATACTTTATACATTTAAAAATCATAAGATAATTCAGATTAGAGAGGATCTCAGGTCATCTAGTCCATTCCCCTGCTTGCACAAATTTTCCATTTATTAATTTTGATGCATCTTAATTGTCTTTAAATTATCAGTATTGGTGGCAGATCAAAATGTTCAGCAATACCACTGTGATTCATAATGCTCTGTGCTTTAGTTTGCTCTTCATGATTATTTTCCTCTTTGAACACAGCTGAACTGCTACCTAGCTCTGACAGAAAATGAGGGCAAATTTAGAAACAAATATAAAAGTTTGTAAAGTAGGAATTCTAGCAAAAGGCACAATAACTAGCCCTAAATATTGGGAGGGAATCCTCATTCAACATGACAAGAACTGAGGCAGGCACAGATACAGAGCTGATGCCTACTGCAAAAGACAGTCAATCCAACACAGTATTAAAGTGTCAGCATGATGTCACCAAGCTGGGCAGTCTTGTACGCCACAGCCAGTCACTGACATCTGCTACTAGTTATCATATACTGCTGCACGCTGCACTGCGAACAGCAGCCTGACAGCGATCTGCACGGCTGCCATAGGACCATTTTAGCTCCTGCAAGACCAGTTTCTTAAGTGAATATTTCAGCTGTACAAATTCTACAACTTGCAAAACCCAGAGGTTTTCAGAGGACATGGTCAAAGCAATGAAGTTAAACTCATCATGCCTAAACAAACTCTTGTTTCTTAAGAAGGCAGAGAAACGACCCTATTATGGCTTCTTTCACAGAACACAGTTCTTCCTAATTTATCATGCCTGAGGGGAGAAAAAAAAAAAAAAGAAAGAACCACAATCAGGCAGGGCTTTGAGTACATCATTCAGTTACTGGCTGAGAGATTACTGGTGCAGAAAGGACATTTACACAAGTGTACTTGAAGCACCTAAATGGGAAGGCTGATCTTCTCCCACAGATATAACCTCTCACAGGACAACAGAAAGCAGAAGACTAACTCGAAGCTACTGCCTTGGTGGGGGAGTATCTTTCCATTGACAACAGCAACAGTATGGAAAGAAACTTCCTACTTTAATCACCTAACAGTGCAGCTATAAAAACATTGTATCTGATGTAAAAGCTGATTTTATGATTGATGTAGGAACTTCTGTTCCTACATCCAGGCTGTCATTCCTGCCCCATACCAGCATCTTGAGCAGGAAGTTGAGGCAGCTTGACTAGTCAAGCTCTTGAAACTTGCAGAAAACACACTTTCCCGTGGTTTTATAGGGTTTTTTCCCCCCCAACAAACCCAGGTCAGTTCAGTTATCTAGTTCACATGCCTAAGACCAAACAATTAGTCAGCACAACTGCAGGCACTGCAGCATCAGAACAGAAACAACTTAAAATGACACTGCTGGCATAGTCAGCTTTACTAAGTCACTCTTGCATCATATTTGCAACAGCTTTTCATCCACTCTGTTCCCAGATATCTGTCACTATCCACTCCCATATTTGTCAATCTGCATAACTGTGCCCTAATTCAGAATAATGAAATATGTTCCACCTGCTGCTCCCCCAAGGGAATATGTTGGAAGAGCTAGCTGCAGAGCAGTTATGCCAACACAGGAACAACCACAGGCAATGGGGACAAGGGAGGGGACCACGCTCACCAGCAGTCACAGCAGAGGGAGTGACAATGGCTTAAGACACCCATGTTCAGGCAGTATGAATACACTCCATAGCTTTTATGGTCCAGCTGCTGGCATGTGGACTCATCAACTCATGGGGTGCTTCTGAACCAAACTGCTGATTTTTCTTTCAGACAAGAACAGATATTCAAACACTAAAAAACAGCATCCTGTTTCCACACAGTTGATAAGGGAAGAAGAGGCAGAAGCTGGTGCTACAGCTGGTTTGTCTCCCTGTTGCAGCCATCCTCTCAGATACAAGAGAGTTCATTAGGCTGCTAGAAACAACAGGACAAACCTCCTTTCTCAGCTTTGGTTCTCATGGCTGTTGAACTCCTCTGAACTAAGATGTCAAAGAAAATTTGGCTTTATGTCATACAAAGGAAACAGTTGCAGAATCCCAGTTTTCTGTTCCTTCAGTGACTAGGGTTGGCTACTGTTCCAAACACTTCTTTAAGCTGCCAAAGCAGAAACCCACAATCAGGGTATTAAAAGTTGCTGAGATCCACTCTGGTAAACTATATCACTCTCGACAGCTGACTGGGATTTTATGAAAGCAGGAAAACACATGAAGCTACTAGGCAGGTTTACAAACATGAAACACCAACACTGGAATCTCCCCAGAATGTCAAGCGGTATTAGTGTAATCTGGAGGAAAAACAACAGCATCCGCTCACTCTCCAGCTGGGAGGATGAATTCATCACTGGCACTCTGGAGAAATGAACAATGACAACGCGTACGCGGCAGAGGAGCACGCAAGACTTAAAAGGCAAGTTAGTTTCTAGCCACTAGCTGCTTAAAAAAGGAAAGTAAATAGAGAGCTATTTATAACTTCATAAATATTTTGCCAGCAAGCTTTTATACTGACAAAGACATCTAAACTCAAATTAAAAGCATAGTACAGAACACTTACTTGCACTTCTCTATGGGATGAAGTTGGGTGACAGGTCCTGCTGTCCCATGGATTTCTTGCTGTCGGCGAATGTTCCTGGGTGGTTTTGCTGCACTGGTCATGTAAGCCATTTTTACTTGCCTGCCTAACAGAGAAGTAAGAAGCAGAGGATATATGACTTTTTTCCCCTTATGTCCAAAACTCAGTTGATAATATGATTGTGTGGCAATTTCTGTGTTTAAATTGGGGAAAAAAGTAATTCAGAAAAGCAGAATCTGGTACAAAAATAGTAACTGAACCATGGCAAATCATATACAGACTGCATACAGTAGTTCTTCAAATGTAATTACAAATAATGAAGTTAATATGTACTCTTTGCATTGTTGCTTAGAATCCTCAGTACCCATAAAGTAAGATTGGTCCACTCTATGCTACAAGTATTACACATTAATGTATTCTACTAAAGCTAACCACAGATTTTACCTTTTGGTTTCTCAGACTGAGCTGAAAGAATATTTTTTGTAAGCATCTTCAGTTTTTCCTCTCTCTGATTGAAGAGTCTCAGGTACATTTCACGCCAAGACTCATATTCCAGGAGGCTCTCATTTTTAAAATCTCTCTGGCAGTGTTTCTTCCACAAATGGTCAGACTCTTCTGTCAACGTCTAGTTTGAACACAAGATATCTTAAATAAAAAATTTAAAGTAACATTTCCAAGAGTACCTGTTAGCTGTGCCTGTAGACAAAGCCCAATACCCCAGTGGAGAAAGGTGCAGAACAAATCCCACCACACATGCTGTCACAAGTATCCTCAACACAAAGCGTGGCAATACCCTTCAGAGATACCGACTTCAGTCTAGAAATCACATAGCTTCAAATAGCAGAGCTCTGTATTTGAGTTAATGAGCCATGCTTACAGGCTAGACTTGCATTTCCAGCACTAGCTCTCAACTTAAGGCATGCAGAGAAATGGCCAACTTGCACTACAAAGAGCTAAACACTCAGAATCTCGATGTTCAAATGCATCATGAAGTCCTAACAGTGTAGACAAAAAAAAAAAAAAATCTACCACACACATTAATTCTCACTCCAGATACTTCCCAGCTGGTATGCTTTACAACCTTAACAGTTGGTTCTATTATGACTTTCCCAGCTATTTCACTGGTAAATACTGTGGTGGTTTGTTTGGTTTTTTTTCTCTTATTTTTAGAAACACCCTGACAGTTGATGAAGGGAGGCTTGATAATGACAGATGAATGCAAAGAAATAAGTATGCAAGACAGAAAACCAGTGTAACCCGTTGAGAATCTTTATCAAAAAGGGTGCAAGGAAGGCAGAAACAGATGCCTCATGTTCTCCCCGAATTTAACAAGGCAGAATTTACCGGATTACATTCCTCTATTCGAAACAACTGCTCTGGTGTGCAACGTGTTAGCACAGGCTCAAGAATTTCAAAGGGCACACCTCCTACTTCATGTAGTGCTACAAGAGAGGACAGTACTTTCAGTGTCTCATTTCTTTTACTCAGTGGGTAACACCACTCATCAAGCAGTTTAAATATAAAAATACAAATTAATTTTAGCAAGAACTAACAGAACACATGTTTTGAAGTCAGGCTATGAAAAATATTCATAAATCAGCAGCTACACACTGACTGGCAGTTATATCTGAGGATGGAGAAAGCATCTCAAACAGCTACTGCACCATGTTTACTGATGTGTATCATTCCCCTCTGCCTACACCAAGGAATAAATAATTCATTGATCACTCATTCTAATTTATGTAAACAAACATTCTGGAGGGGAAAAAAAATATAAATTATAAGCCAAAAAATGGTATTTTTACTAAAATGGGAACTTCAAAAAAGGTAAGCTTTCAAAACAGAACTACATTTTAGCACAGCCATAAATCAATTTTTTTTTAAGTGCCCTTCAACCTGCTCTGAGTCACTGTTTATAAGGAAGGGCAATATCTTTCAGGAGACTAGTTGCTGGCATGGAGAAAAAAAAAAGCAATCTGATACACTTTCAGGCACAGCCCGCTACAAAACCCTTAAAGTACTCACAATCAATATTATTTTGAAGCACACGGATGCACTGTTCATACAGCGTAAGCATCTTTGAAAGACAGACTGGTTTAGAGCCAGAGTAAACTTGCATTTTAGAGTTCAGTCTCCGTCCTGTGAATTGAACCGTCTCACTGACTTCCTGGGGTGCTTCTACAATAGGCACAAGGGAAGCTGCAAAAAACCAAAATAAAACACCAAACATCAGGCAGGGTTTCTTTTACCTCCTGACATTTTACAATGCTTTAAACATTCAGGTTTGAGAGAAATACACCTGGTAGGACACACGTATATACTTTTTTTTTTTAAACACAAACTTACTGCATTACAGTTTGGGACCCTTACAGGTACAATATGTTACAGAAGTCCATTCATCATCATCTAACACCGAGACAGTGTGTACATTGCAAGTGAGCTGCACCAACTCAAATCAGCCTTACATTATCTAGCTCAGGTCTACATGAGCTGTATTCACATCTAGATTACTCTGTTACCAGTCTACAACACATTATTGATCTTCCTGAGATCTGCTAGGGAATCCAGAAGCTGCAGTAGCAGTGATGTTTCAAGACTATAGTGATATGAAACCACTGAAACCTCACAGGAGCTGCTAGGGGAACCACTGGTACTTTTTCTCATCTACCTATAAAGACATTAGCAAGTTCCTATGCCAAAGCTGCACCTGGTGCTTCTTATATTTCTTCTACCTAAGATAATTTCTACTAAGGCTTTGCCTGCTATAAGGTACAGACAGAAGTAAAGATAAATGGGGCCTTGAGAACTACTACTTCATCTATGCCTTCTCTGCATCTGTGGTAACCTTCCATGCTACTTTGTTCTGAAAGCCATAAGAGGGAAGCCTTTATAACCCCCTTCAACTTCAAGACAATTTCTGCAGATGAGAAAGTAAAGGCAAGGCACTTCTCTGCCACGAACAGGTGAGCTAATATGGTTTACTAGGAAAGGGGATAAAAACATCTCTACACAGAGCTGTAAAAACCTGTGCTATTTCACATTTATCAGCCTCGCATACTACTTACCTTTGAAGTCTGCAGCATATGGGGGAGAGGAGATTGAGATGCCTGTCAGAAATTTAGGCAGTGGAGTATTAAGAAGATCTTGGAGGGATGCCATCTTG
>VZTO01005291.1:173333-189085 GCA_013400615.1 Syrrhaptes paradoxus | reverse complement strand
AATTTACTCACTGGATTACTTTTCAGCATACCCTCTCATACTCTACTTACCAAGACTACATCACAAAAGGAACTTTCACATCACAGCAAGGATAAAAGACTGAAGAGACCTCTAACTCCCAGCGCACAAAAGGGCTTCATTTAAAAGGTCTAATTAATACACATGTTTAGGTCTACCTTGTCTCAGAGGAGCTACTTAAGCTTTTTCCACTTCAAGGGACTAGGACAGTTCACGTTACAAACATATATAATCTATTTTTACATGCCATACTGTGGTTTAATTCAATGTATTAAAAGGAGAAAGTTGAGTTCCACCGCAGACCTTAACACTCCCTACTAAAGAACCCCAGCACCTGACAAAACAACTGTGCTGTACACAAACAGCTGCTGCATTCACAAACCAGGCTGGTCAGGAATGGAGGAAGGGGACATCTTTGCCAAATACCTTTCTTTACTTTGTGGGTCAAAAGCAGATTAGCTGATATGCATTAAAAATAGATTATATANTGCATGAGAAAATTTTGAAGTCTTCTGTGGTAACGAACTTTTCTGTTCACTGCACTTCTTTGCCTGTTTACCTGCAGAACAAGCCTTCCTTTTTCTTTTTCTGTTAACCTGATCATAGTTAAGATAAGATTCAAAAGACATACTAGGGGGCTCAAATTCTTCATCACTAGATAATTCAGCTTTGGTTTTTATGACAAGTTTTTGTTTTGGTTTCTTCACATGCTTCGGATTTTTCTGCTTGGAAGCAGCCTCACTAGGCTTTTCCTTCAGGGGTAAGTCTTCATTGGCTACAGAGGCACGCTGCTTTTCTGAAACTTTATTGCTGTCTGTGGAGGTTCCCTCTCTGAAGTCACTTTCTTTAGTTTGAGGATTTGTACCCTGGGAGGCATGCTTAGAACCACTGCTGCTACATTCTTTATTATCACCACATTCTTTTTGAGACTCAGAATCTCTACTTTGGTGGGCCTTTTTACTACAAATGTTCTGCTTATTCAACTTCTTAGAAATAGGAGCACTATTGGAACTTCTGGAGGCCAGTACAGATGCTTTGGACTTCTCTGAAGGCTTAATCTTCTTGGAAACAGAAGATTTTGTCTTATCTTTTTCTTTTTCAGTATTTTGTTTTCTTCCTCTGTGACCACTGCAACATAAAAAAACCCCTCACATCTCATGCTACATCTGATGCAAAGTTCTTGAACAATCAATCTTTTTACCTACATGAGTAAAACCAAAAGCATTAAATCACACCATGTGTCATAATTGTACAAGACCAACAACTGTGCTCTGTTGTGCTCTTATTCTTCCTTTATTAGTACAGAATCCCCAGAGAAGCAGCTCTTGGGTCCAGCACCACTAAATGCTGCAACAAAAATTGACAGAAAGAAAAGCAGCAAATAGGGATATAACCATCAGTAGGAAAACACGCCTAGCAGTACTACTTGCTTATGATGGGTTGGATACCACTTTTTACACAAATTTCCCTGCATGCTTTATAACATAGACATAGTACTTGAAAAACACTGAGACAGAATTTACGACACGCTCTGTAGGTGATACAGATTACAACAGGTCAGCCTTTATGCTTTGCTTATCACAGGTTCTGGAATTTCACTTTCCTGTTGTTTGAACAACTTCAGATTTAAAATGCACTATTCAGTCAACCTAAACCTTTGGCTTTCTCAGCTCAACTGCCTCAAAATGTTGGAGGTCAGCAAAACATCTAAAGCACAGTCAGCCTGGCCATGGCAGTTGTGGCTGCTTCATTCTCAGAAGAAATCGTATCTCTTCAGTGTGATTCCTCCAATATTGGAAGCCCCTCTCAGTCCACAAGAACATTATAGGAAAGCCTCTATTCAACCAAATCACTGGAGAACTGCCTCATTTAACCACCACTCTGAAGAAAGAGCAAGCTTCCCGCTGCCCTGAAGAAATGCAGAGCAGCGCCCATCACTGGCTAAGTCCTGCTTGCATCAGCTGGGACCTAAGAATTTGTGACCATCAAAAAAAAAGGGAGATGAAGTCTGAGTGCTGGCTGGCTAATTGACCAATACTTATGGCTCCGATTCACTTTCTGGTATTTTATAAAAGAAAGACTGATTTCTTCCATTCAGTTTACGCATTTGTCCTAATGCACATTTGTCTTTCCAAACACTTTCCTAAGCTTTCCAACCAGTATATTATAGTTACACTACAGTATAATTAACTTCTTAAAAAAAATACTTACTTCACACCTACCTTTTATTTTCTGGAGGAATAAGTTTTTTCCATTGTTTTACCAGGGTTTTGGCTACATTTCCAGCAATGGCATGTTTCCTAAAACTGTTAACTGTTTTGCCTATGCCTGTTTCCTGTTGAAGACAATGCAAGAAAGATGGGTGGAATAAATCACAACTATCATCCCAAATAAAAACCTTTTTTAAAACTGCTACAAGCAGTATTAGCCTAGTAATTAGAGAAGTCTTACAGCAGCTAAAGAAATAACAAATGCACTCCTTATACTGCAAACAGAACTGAAAAAGTAAATATTTATAACCAAATACAGGGAACAAAATGCAGTCTTAATTCACAAAAATAAGAGAAGGAATTTTCCACTATTAAACATATCTATTTCAGGAATTTCACTTGGCTTGAATGCTTACACCCACAAAAAACATACTGTCCCAGTGAATTAGATTAATCAATTAAAATTCCCTTTAGGCTTATGCAAGTGCAGTTTAGCATGTTAGAGAGCACATGATAGATGTATTGTAATCTAAAATGCACCTCACCCAGGACTGGTATGGGCTAGAGTGGTCAGAGTTGCAGAGTCCATATGACTAAACTCAGTCTCAGTTTCAGCTACAGGGAAGAAAAAACCCCAAAGCCTTGACACTTAAAACCTGTCATCTGTTTTTCCCCAGTACGACTATTTTCACATTACCATTGTGCCTTCAAATCTTGCTCTAGTGAGTTTTACGATGTTTAAACACAACTATCTTGCAGACTTTGAATGTATATAAGCACCATAGGCGATTTTTTTTCCTATATTATCAGAGAGTATCTCCGATTCAGAAAATGTCACTTTTAAGATGCATACAAAACCTGGAACTCCTTAAGTTAGCAGCAACCTCTTAGTGCTCTTGCTAACTACTGAAATGATGCTTCAGTGAAATCTGCGCAAGAGCTATACATGTGTTAGTCCTGCAAAATCAGTTCACACCTTAGAAAGGGCTTCCTTAATTTCACTTTAAGGAGATTTAGCATCTATATAATTTTGGCGATAGTGGTTTGGTAGGTCACTGTATTGCAAATAGATGTAAGAAATTCAGTGCAATTATTTCCTAAAGCTATTTATATTCTTCAAATATGTTAAAAATACGTGGAGTCCTTGGTTGCGAGACACCTCTTTCCTCTGTTGACTTAAAGGCTTCCATCATAGTCTGTCACATTATAAAACATGCAAGTCTGCTGGGAACATTCATTGTCTGCAGAAGCCCTTTTATTTTAAACAACTAATTCCAATATAAGATTTTTTTTGGTTTCCAATAAGAATACATAAATATGGCTGCATTCCAGAAGCCTGCCTGTGTTTAGGCAAGTGCCTTTGCCTGAAGAGGCCAGTCAAATATCTTAATTCCCATATTTTTCTCATATTCTTCAAAGAATTGTCTCACAAAACCCACATTTTTCTTCTTCCCGACGTACAAACATATTGCTCATAATAAGCTGAAGCTTCCTAGAAGTGTAAGAATTTCTAATATAAACTCTGATAGGATGCAGCTTGGATAAGGATAAAAGTCGTAAGTATCCTTACTCTATAACTTGGGATGCCTGCTCTTTAAATGTAAGAAACTAACCTTAAGCTGCTAATAAAAGATAGAAGACTTAGACAACTGACCTAAAGAACGGTTCACACATATTTGTTTTAGGCACCAACTTAAAAGCAGTTTTACAGTGAGAAGAAATGAAGCCTGAGTAGCAAAGTGTTCTCTGTATGCTTAGATCCCTGTTAACCACTATCACTGCTAGCATAATACTGCATTTGTCAAGTTGTATGCCCAGCTTCCAGCTGGCTTTTGGAAAAAGCTCCATGGTTGCTTGTACAGAGCTCTGCATGAATCATGAGCAAGAGTCAAATTTACAAAATGCAACAATGTTCACTGCTTCTATGGCTACAAAGCCCCAACATTTACACAGTAATTCACTATGGAAGAGTTTAATATATTATTGGTCACTTACCACTAGAATATCCAGTGATATATCCAAATCCTGTAGTACCTTAAGTGTTTTTATAATCTGGAAGAAAATATGATTTTTTTAAACAAATATTCATAAATTCTAGTCTCAGTCACATGTTTAACCCAAAAATAAGTGTTAAGAGGAATATCCAGAAACTCCAGGAAAATGTAAGCACTCCTTTACTACACATCAGGGCCGTGAACCAGCGCAGTTCTGCCAATCCCCGACTTTCAGTAACAATAAAAAAAATCCAGTAGGTATGAATTTACCACTACAGAGATTATATTAAAGATCCATAATACAGAAGCACAGGCTATATATGTATATGGCTACACTCCTCGTGTAGCAGTGCCCTGCATTTGTCACAGAACCAATGGAAAACTGGCATTATGCAGAAACACCATGCGAAAAGCAATAAAGTCTCCCAGTCAGCAGCACCATTGTTTCATCAACCCCGGCCATGAAAGGACAAATGAGCTAGTGAGAGCCCAGTTTGCAAAAAAAAATATAAGGTTTTGAACACTTAACTGCAGTTTGTACATTAACAAAATGACCTCAAGCTAGAATAGCTGTTCTGTTTCACACTGACAAAGTGTACAACTGTTACAAAACTCGACATTTCCATCAAAGCAGGAAATAATTTTTCAAACACAAAGTGGCTCGTCTTCCTATGAGAAGTGTTTTAACAACGCGCAAAAGTCTCATCCATAAGCAGAGTATAAATCTATTTAGCAATGGGTATACAGCACCCCAGAGTGTTGCAGTTAACCACACACAAGCAATTTGCCTTATTTTTCACAAACTTCCATGAAGCTATGTAGATGAGAGAACTAACGTGTGACTGAAGTAACAGCATTTCTTAAGGCTTTCACAAAGCCTGGAAACCTGATCAAGTCTTTCAGATCACTGACACTTCTAAATGCAATAGCAGGAACCTACAGGAATGCAAAACAGACTACCCAGAAACATTTTAACTATAATAACAGCTATGACAACTGAAATAGCTGATGAACTGTCATTCTTCATATTAGATATTGCTTCTGAACTGGTTTTGCAGGAGGTAGAAGAGATACTAAAATAAGTAAGTAGCAAACTTGAAGAAACAAATTACAAATAGCACGGGGGGGGATATTTTTCTCTACTGTTGTTTGAAGTTTCACTTTTCCTATAATGCATTAGTAGCGGAATCCCACACTTGACATGATTTCGTTGTGTGTAGTGGGCTCTACCTGTACGCTTGTAAATCATCCACCCTGCAGCAGTGTTTCCGAGACCTAGAGAAGTACAGGAAATATGCTTCACAGCCTGGAAAAACATGAGAAAAGCTCTAACAGTAAAATACACACCTAGGACCAGAGGTAAAAAAATCAACTTTCTCCCAAAAAGTTCAGATAACTACAAAATGGTAGGACACCAACAAAAGAGATTCCTGACCAAAATTTTGGAACCAGTATGAAAGCCACATGAAGCTCTGCTTATCTCCTGTTTAAGGATAAGATACACCCTGAGCCAGCAAGATGAGTCAACAACATATGCAATGAAGTTAAAAACAATTTTGCATCTCAAGAGAACTACTCTTCCTTTTGAGGACAACACAAGCTTAACATGTAACTTTCTTTCAGATTCTTCACAGGTATAGACTACATATTTTGTGACAAATAATCCCCATCCAGAAGTGTGTTGCAAAGATACTTAAGTAAAACAAATAATTGCTCACAATGTTGACCAAAATCATTAGAAACTGTTATCTGTGTCAGGTTAGTTAACTTTCTTATTTAATTAAACATATATCCCCATTCACTCATTTTTGCAATCAAAAGGACATAAGCAGAAGCTGAGGAGATATACTGTGCTATACAGGATGACCAGATACTCAACCAGTGCAAACTACTCGGAATAAATCCCATAGCCCAAAGCCAACCCTGTACATGGAAGAATGCTAAAAGATGCTTTCATCAACATGCAAGAATGAGGGTTTTGAGTGTTTCCTCTTGATCGATTTTGGACTAAGTTAATTCCTGAAGCTGAGTTCATTTCAGAAGAACTTTCATATAACTTCAAACTAACAGGCTAAATTACAAAAGTACCTAGATGACAAGCATGTCTGAAAACAGTCAACACATTTTTATGAAAGACAAAACTTCAAGTTTTCTAAACCAAAGACCACACTGTGCATTTTGCTTTTTTGAAGTGCACATCACATTGTCAAATTAATACAAAGAAGAGGGTTTCATTAAAATGAAAATAGAAAGCATCAATCAAACTCTGGCAATTCTTTTAGGAGAACCAGTACCAATCTCTCAAAAGCAGGAAGCCACTAGGGCTGTGGTGAGATCAGCAGCTATCATGCACAGGACTACCGAAGGAGAGCGAGATCCCTTTGCCTTATACTGTAACTTGGCAATGTAAATGACAGCACCCAGCCTGACAGCAGGAATCAGCCATCTCTGAGCCCTTGGCATCTAAAACCAAACATACTTACAGGCACAACCAGGAAACAAGCAAATGTAATTTGTGGCAAATATCAGTAATAGCAAAGAAACTTGGTATTTATCCTATCTGCTGCAGAGTTTTGATTTCTCTATTAAAGACAAGGATGGGCTGCCTGGTTTTTAAAGCACAAACACCAAGCTCCAATACCTATCAGACTTTGGTGAGGGCCCCAGAAAGGTATATTCTGAAACATAAGACACAGTAAAGCCCATCACTGAAACTCAATCTTGTTAGAGACATGAACTTTGGTGTCATTATATTTATATGGTGGAACATTACATTTATTAATAAGGCAAAAAGAGAAAGTAATTTATCTGAAGTCTGTTCTGAGCAGGCCTTCAAAAACAAAATGAAGGCTGACTGTTGAGGTGCTCTAACTGTATCTTTTACCATAGCATTTGTAGCGCATCTCGCTCTTATCATCTCACTGGACTGTACTCAGTAGTTTTTTCCCCAAGTCCTTCCATACATACACAATATGCATGCAACTCTCTAGTGGCTGTCATATTATTTTACCTTGCGTACCACTATCAGCTATACTCTCATGGGAAAACTCTATTGTCTTTAAAAGAGATTATAAAGTTTAAAAGAAAAAAAAGTCTACGAAGAACATGAAAGTTATTCTAGATATGATTCCTGAACCATTCTATGCAATTACAAAATACATCCTGATTTCTAGATGATTCAAAGCCTTTAGGACTGTTGTTTTTCCAATAAGTTGCATTCCAAACAAGCCCAAGACACAGGTCTTCATGCAATGTAAACAGAAAACAGCAGCAAAGCCCTATGGACAAACTGAGAGCTGGGACATGCGTACTAGTGCGAGACAAAAGCAAAGGCGACGGTAGAAGCAAGAGCAAGTTAAGATTAAGGGGAAGAGGGAAAGAAGACATGCATTCATAAAGCAGAGGGCACAGGTAATAAACAATGAGCAAGAAGCATGCAAGCAAACAAAGTTTTCCAGAGTCAGAACTGAAAGCAAAGTGATTATAACAACAGACCCCAGGAGCACTGCGTCTGGTCTCTTCCCCCTGCACTGGTGTTGCTTCAGCCTCCCTTTTATGAGCGTTGCACAGTCACCTCACTTCACCTGGTTGAGCCTGGACCCTTGGGAACGATGGGACCCATTAACACATCCCCAGGCCATTGTGGTCAAGGGACTGACTCAACATTTCACCACAATAACTCCTTCTTGCTTTTGCTCCTCCCCTCCTCTTCCTCACTCACTAGCTGCACCTCTCTCTAAGGGATCCTTATGCTTATCTGGCCTGTTCTCTTCTATAACACAGCCCATGACATTTCACCAAGTGGTGAACCCACATCACATCCGTAACTTCTGACTCAGCTAGTCAGCTCATGTGAAAGAATACCACAAACTTTGAAGACAACACATTAGACAAACCCAATGCATTCCCAAGCAAGTCATTCCTATGCCCTCAGAAAAAAAAAGTTTCCCTAAAAACACAGTCTAGTTTTGCTTCCAGCTATTGAAATAATGAAATTCATTATCCCTTTCTGATAAATAAACGAATCTTCTTCCAAACATCTTATACCACACAGAAATGTAAACACTAATCACACACTTTACCTTGGTTCTTTAGTTTCAGTAAATTATGCTAGCCAGAGCTACAGCCATTCTCAAGCTGCCTTGCTATCTTTCCAGCTTGGCAGTGTTGTTTTTAAAAACAGTTCTCAGGACATAATATTCCTGTAATTGTCCCTCTAATACTATATAGTGGTAATAACCCTGCTACCCAAGCTACCCAAAGATAGCATTTATTCCATAAGCCACTGCATTGTGCTGCAATTTCATGCTCAAGTGGTAATACATCAGAGCTCCAAATCATTTTCTGAGTCAATGCTTTCCAAAATACAGCCTCCCATCCTGAGTGACCTATATTCATAGCTCCTAGCTGTGACTTTCCAATGAACCATGTTAAAACGCGTGTTGCTCAAATGGCTGTAGCCTAGCACATGATCAAAGTTGGTTTCTTTAAGAGTCTCTCTTCATGTGACACAAATCACTTCAGTATTTGTAGTATTCCCCTACTGCTGTCTTGTAAATTAAGAAAGATTTGAGTAGCATTATGTCAAGAACAAATGCATAATCACTTCCCACCCCCAAAAAAACCACCACAAACCCCAAACACATTGTTTTCTGATGAGCTCTGGTACTTGTTTTTGGTGAGTGCAATTGAAATTCAGTTTATGTATGCATAAGGTCCTTAACATTGCTATTGTAACTGGCATCGTACAGAAGCAAGCCAAACACCTTAAGAGACTCACACTCGCATATATTTATGGCAGTTAGTGTCAGCTGAATATGATTTGAGATAAATGTGTCAGTATATATCTACATAAAGTTTCATCAAGGGGCATGGACCATGGCACCATCCTTTAATTCTACACCAATTGTATCTTGTATGCAATGTCACGCAGCTGCTCAACACAATTGTTCATGATCAATGTCAATGACTAACATTTCATTGACATGTATAAACAATAGCACACTACTTCTTTCCTGTCCTGCTGAAGTTCCCTAGTACCTCAAGCATCATTTGATAGCCAGATCATTAGTTCTGTTCATTCTTTGTTCAATTTTCTGAAAATTCACTGGGGTAGCTGTCAAACCTCACACATTAGAAACCTTTTGACATTAACAATCAATGTTCTGTATCTTCCCTGGTTACTATCAGATCAGAAAGCATTTAGCAATTATTAAAAAGCACCAAGACAAATATTATTCTCAAGTATGGAACAGAAATATTTGACACCACCAACACTTACCTATATATGCATCTGTAATATTGATTTATTATTCCTTCCACACATACCTACAACTTTCATCTTTGCCTTTAAACACAATAACTACATATTTCCTATGACTAGATTTATCTGTTATTAGCATTGCATTTCATGACGGCCAATTTACAGCTATCAGTTTCTCACTTCCCCTACAACGCCTTAGCTTCTGTTATCTGTAAATATTTCCATTTCACTAGACACAGTTTTACCAGGGACAGCAGAAGTGCTGCAGCACCACCACTAGTCCCATTTTATGAAACACCCACTTGCAGTCATGCCACATAAAAACTGTGCACCTTGTCTCTTAACAGAAGCAAATCCGCCAGGGCTATTCACATTTTGAGTTGAAAGTGGTTTGAAACTTATTGTTTGGGAATCATTTAACAATTAATTACATCTAGAATTCTTTCTTTCTTTCCCCTTTCAATCTCTTTTTCAGCATTCCTTATCAACATCAACCCCAAGAACTAAAAAAATCAGAGACTGTAATATCTGGTCACTTCTGTAGCACAAGAATAATTTTTAGGTCCATTGAACTGCAAATTAGAACATCTAAAGACACACCTGCACAGATATTTGCATTTTGGACAAATACAGCCTACAGTACTGGCACTCGGGAAGATAAACCACTATTGGCTAAGAAAATCAGTATGTGCTATATATGTATACACACTTTGAAAAAACATGGCAGATACGATCAATAAATAAGCTTTTCAAGTTCATTAACCACCAACCACAATGCAGATTAAACTTTACTGGTGCCCTCTGCCTCCAAATATTTCCACAAACTTAGATTTTCAAGACATTAAAACTTGATACATCATGGCAAAGGCATTCTGTATTTTCAAACTGAATTCAACCCTCCACAGAAATCCCATCCTTCTAAATACACATTCTTCAGTCAAATGGGATTTATTCCTTCGTAAAACAGTAACCCAAATTTGGCACATACTGCTTTGCTTCCATTTCCTTTAGAGTCCAGGCTGCTGCTCAGAGAGAAGAGCGTGCCTCCACACCCCTTCACGCTGGAGCCTGTGCCTGTCTCCCTGGCTGCCTCTCAGCCCCTCCAGACTGCTTCTGCAGGCTGCTCTCACCCATCTCCCCACTCAGGTTTGCTTGCTTCAAGTACTCCTTATCTAGGCCTTGCAGCTACTGAGCAGCCCTGCTATCCTACAGGCCGTTTAATTTATTTCAGAGATAAGAGCATCTTTGTTCCTCTGGCACCAGGAACAACTGCAGCGCAGGGCGTGACGACTCCCATTCCTCTTGCTGTATGCCGCTAAAATAAAGCGGAGACACCCACTTCACCGAGCAAAGCTCTTACGAACATAGAGATCGGCACCTCATCGGCTGTGCTGTGACCTTCTGGCCAGGCCACGACCCCGCACACCAGCACTGGGCGGTAGCTGTGAGGACGCAGCATCTGGCCTTGGCTGCCCTTCTCCTCCTCACCTGGCTGCGCACAGGCCTCTCGGTCACCCACAGAAAGCTGTAGCCCTCACCTCCCCGGGAAGCAACCACGCGCGACCCGGCTGCTACCCGCCCTTCCTTCAGCCCCTCCTGGTCACAAGGGAAGGAAACCAAATGGAGACCCGGGGCTGCGGGCCCACACGGGGGCTGCCCCTCGGCGTCCCAGCTGTCTGCGCTCAGCCCCAACACCCCGATCCCCCTGCTCGGCGCTGCCCGGCGGTCAACGCCCGGGGGGAGGCACCGGGAGGGGGCGGCGAGGGCGGGCGGGCCCAGCCGGGCCCTCCGCGGGGCACAGCCGGCCAGCGGCACCGCTGCTGCGCTACACGTGTACGCTTAAACGTATATAGTATACGTCAAGAGCTCGGGGCAGCCTTCTGACGCCCCGGGATGGAGCCCCCGCTGGAGCGCCGCTACCTCCGCAGGCTCCTCCGCGCAGCCCAGACACTCCTTCAGCTCCAGCACCCTCCGCGCGGCGCTCCGCCCCTCTGCCATGGCGCCGAGCCCGGCTGAGGCCCAGCCCTGCCCCACCCAGGCCGCTCAGCCCCTGCCCGGCGCTCTTGTAGCTGCACCCACCTCGCCATAGGCGGTGTCGCGGCCGGGCCTTGGCTTGCGTGAGGGGCGCGGGCGGGGGCAGCGGCGTCCGTCCCCATTCCCGTCGGGCGCAAGAGGTGTGCGCAGCCCCCCGGACTTGCTGCCCCTCGCCACGCCGCTGGGCCCTCCGATCTGCTCCACGCTGCGGTTGACGGGGTTGTTTGCTGCCAAACTGCGTTCCTGAGGATGAGAAAATCCCAGCAAGATAACCCAGGAACAAGGATGAGCTAATGTCAGCTAAGATGAATCACCTCAGACCAGGGGGATGGGGGATCAGGGGGTAAGGTTGCCCGAAGGCTGATTAGCGTAGTAAAACATCGTACCCCTGTGAGGAGACCTCACATGCTGCTGCAGGACCACCCTCGTATAACAAACTGGTCACTGATCGGGACACAGGCAGGCGTACACCAGGCATGTAACAAAAAGTTGACCACCGAGCAAGTGTTGTGCAACTTGTTCCCTGTATAAGAGCCTGCCGCTTCTCCCAGGAGGTGTGCTGGGTTTTGCGCCCTGTGGCCTTGCACCGCTTTCTGTACAGCACGGCACTGAAGGTTAGAAGGTGGATCTCGACTCTCTGTGCTCATTGGCTCCAGCACACTGGGCATGAACCTGCACCTGGACTGAGGGACAACAAAGCTATCAGCAAGTAATAAAGGCTACATGCTTTTCTTTGTTCTGGCTCTTCCAACTTTGCTATACTGAGCAAGCACAGCTAGAGTTGAAGTCAGCCCATTGAGGTGGGCCGGAGTGGGGGGAAAGCAGCCTGCCCCAAGAAACACCACTGAATCTGCTCTTACCATGCAAAAGCAGCAAGGCAAGTCTGTCAGTACAGCCGTGCCAGCCTCAGCAGAAGCCGTGAGAGGTCTCTGCACACAGGGCACACCAGGTGGTAGGTGGGACACCCTTAGCATCAGAGTCATTTCCACTTGCTCATGCAAACATGTTCAGTTACCTGCAGGTAATGAGAAGGCCCATGGTGTTCCTGTTGTCCCTGCATGGCTGTAAGGCTGCTTAGTGGCCATTAAGCACAACAGCTTGTGTAGGGGAAGCAAGGCCAAGCCCATGAAGACATGACTGATGCCCACAGGCATGCTCCTGCGGTGCTAGCTTGCAGGTGAAGGTAGCACTGGGGCTGAAGAGGGCATCCTTTTCTTTCTGCCCTGCCTTATTTACAACCTGATGGCTAATGCTTTTTTTTTTTTTTTTTGAGGGGGACAGAGCTTTTGGGCACTGCACTCTTCAGCATGGCTCCTCTGTGGTTTACCTAAGGTCACAAAAAATGTAGGGCACGGAATCAGTCTTTGGTGCTGTGTGAACTGCGTAGCTGAAACAGGATCTCTGCCAGGGAGCTTGCTGGGGCTGAGCACATGCTTGAGAGACTCCGAGCTGAATGAGTCCCTCCTAAAAAATCTGTGGGTTTGCAGTATTTCCTTGCAATTTAAGGTAGATATAATTAAAATAGATATATAGAATACCTTTCAATCTTTAAAGCAGTGTTTGGGGGAATTGTTAAAAAGACTGTATCCACTCTGAATTACAGGGAAATTTTAAGTAGGCAAAAGTCTGGTGTTGGTATGTTAGGGTTGCTACTCTTGCAAAAGAGATCTTCTTACAGCTTGGCAGTGACTATAGCAAATTTATCAGTAGAAAAACCAAAATAGCTGGTAGGGCAACATAGTAGGTAGAGCGCTCAGGTTGGATATGAAAAAAACAAATGTGGGTCCCTCTTACAGTTACTGGATCTCCAGTTCCTATACTCATCTTTTACTTTAGAGAGACTTACTTTTACTTTACTTTACAGAGACTTCATCAGGCCTACCTTAAAATTGGTTTTCTGCCACTAGTTACCCTTTCTTTATTTTTCTGGTCCTAATAATAAGAAATTACTTATACAAAGTGGCATTTATGCAGAAGAAATCGTGGAAGAGATTCAGCCCATGCCAGCATTATGGTTAAAATAACCTTTGAATAGGGCAGGTGACGCTCAGATTGTCATATGGATTATGCTACTGAAGGTGAGTTTCCCATATGTTTTTTGAAAGCCTTAATTACCAAGTTACTGGGTTTCCTGGGATGCAGAAAATCTCATTGCTGCACTTCTGCCTAATTATTTGAAAGATCGTCATTTCATGCCTGTGAAGAAGCAGAAAACATTTAAAATCTCAAAAACCTTCTCAGAACAAGAGAAATGTTTCTAGCTTGGATCCAACTGCAACATTTCTCATGTTGCCTGCCATAACTTCAGCAGAGAAAGAATTCCAGGTTCACTTGGTCTTTCAAAACTTCCAGCCAATGCTGATCATTATGAGGATTTGTCTTTTTGGCATCGATGCAGGGCTCCTGTTAGGAAGAAGTGGGGTTGCTACACACAAAAATACAGCTCCAACGATTGCTCTGTCACTACATGCTCCAGAGCTGTGCTGTGCCATCAGCTCTGTTCTAAGGCTTGCAAACACTCATCTCATCCCTCGGGTCATCTCCATGCCCTACTGCCAGTGCCTGGTGAGTTTCTGACTAAAGAGTGAAACCAGAAAGAGAAATGGGCTTTTTATGAGCTAAGGAGAAGAACGAGGTGAGGCTTTCAGGAGGTGGATCAACGCAAGAGGTTTGGCTGAGCAAAATTAGGCAATGAACCAGGAGCAAGTGGTCGAGTACTGGAGGAGGTCTGCCTCATGAGGGAGATCTGAGTGACCCACCTGGGGCTGGGTGCCTTGCTGAACACAGTTCCTCAAAGCCACCTTCTGTGAAATCAAGGCCTGTGCATTTGATCCTGAACAGTAGTTGTGCCTTTATTCAGCAGCCCAGAAAGAAAACATTTCTTTCCCATCTCTTTATTGAAAAGACTGCAGTTCCCACTGAAATTCAGTATGCTTTCACAGTTCTCTCCAATCTGCATAAGGAGCTTCAGCCTTCCTAAAGGCATTACCGGTGTGATTACTCAAGACAATCATATTAATGCATTGAAAGATATTTTTCATAACTATTGATCATAGCAAACTAAATGTGGGCTTTGGGATTCATAGTATTTGGCTGAGTATACACAAGGGCCCAGAGCAAACAAAGCAGTCACAATCTAAAGGTGAGCCTGAGTTTTGTTAATATCTTTAGTTGACCAAGGTAGATCTCCATGTGGCCATGGCTGTGATGCTTGTATTCCTCCAACAAATCAAAGCATGATGACTTCAAATAAAAGGCTTTGCATTTTCTAGGAAGAGTGCAGTAACGGTTGTACATGGATTAGAAAATGTGGTTATAATTGCCTTCAGGCCTATCTTTGCTGATAAAAGAACTTTCCCTATTGCCGATTCTGACTCATGCATGCGGAGCAAATAATAACAATTATTCTTGTTTATTGGGCTAAGAACAAATCTCTTGAAATGTTTGCGCTTTTTTTCCCCAAAAATGTTAAAACATTGCTATATTACCTGCTACTGCTGCATGGATTGATCATAGTCACTCACATAGACCAGCTGATTATGGAGCAAATTAAATGTTTTTCCCCCAAGATTCACTCATACCTAAAAGAATACATCTTGACAGGCTTAAGATACTGTCAAAAAATGTACTACCCCCTCTTTTAACGGAGAAGATAATTCATAACTTGATTGCAAGGACTTCAAGCAATATAAAGATATTTTATAGTAGTTAATTTCTATGCCATTGTCAAGGAAATAAGCAGAAAGTCAACAGGTTATTTTCAAGATATAAAGGAAATAATGTTAAGAATACCTGCAAATTAATGGAAAAGGAGAATGACTAGTTCCAGCTCGCATGCCATGTAATAGCCAAGTATACTGTCAATTGTCCACTGACCTTGAAGACCAAGTAACTTAGGGTTTCATGGTTTTTGTCCTAAGATACAACCAAAGTTTCAGAACTATGGTATGTGTTTGATGGGTGGGGAATGGACTGAGAGCAGCCCTGAGGAGAAGGACTTGGGGCTATTGGTGGATGAGAAGCTCAACATGAGCCGGCAGTGTGCGCTTGCAGCCCAGAAAACCAACCGTGTGCTGGGCTGCATCAAGAGAAGCATTAGCAGCAGGTCAAGGGAGGTGATTCTCCCCCTCTGCTCTGCTCTCGTGAGACCTCACCTGGAGTACTGTGCTCAGATGTGGGGCCCCCAACATAAAAAAGACATGGACCTGTTGGAGAGAGTCCAGAGGAGAGCCA
>VZTO01005291.1:154371-173259 GCA_013400615.1 Syrrhaptes paradoxus | reverse complement strand
TGTGATTCTGTGATTCTATGATTGCACCAGCGTTAGTGCACTGAGATGTTGAGGCGTGCCCAACAGGGTGGTTATCTCTGTACTGCACAGATCAAAGCATGTTCAGCGTTTTCTGGAAATTATAAATTAGTTTTGTATTTTCAGTGGGAATATTTCCCCATTGTCAATGCTGTGGTTTTTTCAACAGTGAATGTTGGAAACACATTTGTAGACACTGAATAAAGCTTAAATTTATTTTACAATGATGTGTTAGTAAATTCTAAAGATATGGTATGAAAATTAGAATAAGCTTTTGTTTTCTACAGATCATGATAGTGATCACTCTGGAGAAGAAGAGTCCCCTTTATCAAAGAAAACCTAACTGAAAAATAACAAAAGAAAAAAAATATTCTTTCTCTGAAAAATGTTGGCTTTTTAGGACTTCTCAAAATTATAAAAATTCATAAAAGTATGGGCATGAACTGTTAGAAAAGGGAACACTGAGTAACTCAGGTTCACTAGTATGCATATGTTTGAGAGTCTTGTTTTAGAAATATGCTTGTTCTCTCTACAAAAACTAATTTTTACAAATTCTTAAAACTCATGAAGTACAGTGGGGAATATTTCCTTTGTGTAAAAATCATTACAGCTGTTAAGGCAGAGCTTCAAAAAAAGTTAAGGATAGTTGTCCATGCAAGTAATTTTATTATTAGATTGAACTGGTAAATTAAAATATATTGAGATGTGTTAAGATGATGACAGATGTCATCCTACATATTAAACTGATATTATACTGAGTTGTATATTTCAGGCAGTAGGAACCTACAAGTGAGAAAAAAAATATATTGTATAGTAAGGAGAAGCTCCCAACATATCTCTTAAAATAAGGCTTCGACCTTAATTTTTCACAGCTGTGACCCCTATTTTTCATAAGGAAAGCTGGTTACCTTGTTGCTGTCAGGAGGGCTTGGCATTACATCCCTTTCCTTCACTCTAATTTCACACGGTTGATCACCTCAATTCCTCATTCTGTTTTTTTTCATTTTTATCTGGTAAATTTTTGTATCTCCACTAGCACAGTGATGCCCTTTTGTTCCAACTGACAAGTGGTATTTTGCAGCAGTTGTTGTAGTAGCCCATCAGAGCCTGGAGGCAATTGAATAAATCTACCTGATTAAGCATTACACAAAGTACAGCCAAGAGAAAAATCTTCCCTCTCTCTGACTTCCACTTCCCTCGATATCCTTCCTTTCCCATGCAGTCACTCGCATACCTTTTATTTCTCCCATGGGATGAAATTCTCCTGGGATGTGGAGGTTTGGCTTTGTATTATTCCTGAGGTTGACTGGCAAAAGGTAGAAGTATATTATTCCGGTGTATGGTGTAACCCACATGTTAGGTGGGATACCTTCTGTGAGATGGAAGATCAACGTTCACATATCTCTGCAAATACACCAGGGGATGTGAGCCAGTATCCTTGAAAGATGAGGCAAGCTTTTACAGAAGCAGTAACCGAACTCCAAGAAATAGGATGTGGCTGTGAATCCCCATCAGCCAGGCTCCTTCCCTCTACCCAGAGTTAAGCACCAAAATCCTAAGAAAGTGGAACTAAAGTGCCAGGTTTTCCTTGGGATTTCCTGATAGTTATTTTAGATCACAGAATCACATAATCACAGAATGGTTTGGGTTGGAAGGGACCTTAGAGATCATCCAGTTCCAACCCCCCTGCCATGGGCAGGGACACCCTCCACTAGACCAGGTTGCTCAAAGCCTCATCCAGCCTGGCCTTGAACCCCTCCAGGGATGGGGCATCCACAGCTTCTCTGGGCAACCTGTTCCAGTGTCTCACCACCCTCATCATAAAAGATATCTTCCTTATGTCCAGTCTAAACCTGTCCGCCTACTCAAGCATACTGGCTTTTATCCAGGCGCCCAGCTTTGAGGTGGGGAACCACTTACGCTTACCTGGGACAACTATTACCTTCTGTGGATCTACCGTCTTCACCTCCCTTCTCTTTCCTCCCTTGTACCTGTGCATTTGGAGGGTCCAGGCTTGTCCCCCCGGTTTCTGGAGGCCAGGCAGCCAGGAAAGCTGAGCTCCCGTGGCTGGGAAGAGACAGGGAGCAAGGCACGGAGAGGAGGGGTCATTTTAAAGAGCACTCGAGCACAGGCTCCGGTCCTTTCTGCTCACTGTGACAGCAAAGTGTCACACTGGAAACCACAAGCTGGGACTTACCAAGTGGCCTCTGATCTTTCTCTCTCTTTTTTGCCACCTTTCCTCCTTTTAGTCTTCTCATTTTTCCAAGGAAGAGGCATTTTCATTGACAGCTTCCTGGACAGATCTCAGACACCATTCTTCTGAGGAAGGTAAGGGGTTTTTAACTCCTCACTTTGATAGTCGTTAGAAACAACATTTTAAAGGAGGGAGGAAGGTTGTTTGAATGCATGTTTTGGGATCCTGAGTGTCCTTTGGCATGAGTTGTTCTTAAACTAGAATAAATTAGGTGACAGCAAATGGCTATAGAAAACCAAACCATCCAGGGTTTTCATCAAAGTTCAGTAACTTGGATTTACTGTAGGATTGGTTGATTTGTTTCACTGGTTTTGCACATCCTGTCACTTATGTACTTACACACCAACTAGCTGGTGACATTTCTGCTGATGGAAAAGTATTTTTCAGGCAAAAACATTGGAGAGTGAACATTTTTGAACAGAGAGCTTAAAATGTCATGGATTTAAATGAGCTCTGCAATGACGCAGTGAGACAATAAACATTAAGTGCTGCTTGTATTAAGATTTTAAAGTAACGTGTCTCTAAAAATATTTAGAACCACAAATACGACTGCCAAAATAATATGCTCTTGCCTTCTTTAAAAGTGTGGGTATTAATATGCAAAACTGTAACTGTGCGGGTAGCATACAAAAACATCCAAAAGTTTCATTTTGCATTTACTCTTTGTCAACAAATATACATGACACTTGGAATAGCATCGGGTTTTTTTGCAAAAAAGTCGTGTAAAGCAACCAAAGTATACTAAAACACCAGCTATACCTTTGATTGAACCTGTCTTAAAATGGCAAGCTGCTGGGAGGTTGCTATTCTGGGAGGTGACTCTGATAGCTCTCAACAGATGCAGCTCCTGGAATGCAGCCGCAGTGGGGGGAGCCGGGCAGCAGCTGACCCCCGGGCTGGCACACCGACATTTTGGGGATCACAGCTCACGTCAGCGTGCACTGACACTGACACTTTCGGCACACATGGCCTTCTCTGTCGCCTGCTCTGCACATGGTCATCGCTCTGCAGCAGCAGCAAAAAAATATCCTGGTGCTCACAGGCAGCAACCATTCCTTTCTAAAATTAAATTATCGTTTTCTTGCGTGCTGTGTGCTTAAAGAAATATTGATGTGCTGGATTTTAGATTGAAATATTACTGGAGGTTTTTTATTAAGTTACCTGAAGTAATCCAGTCATTTGTTTTATCCTTAATTAATGAGGTCAAGGATCACAAAGAAAATTATATCTGGTGTAAATTGTTTTAAAATAAATGGATATATGGAAGATAAGTGCTGTATTTGAATATATTTGAATGCTGATCTCAGCAATTCTGTTTTAACTGTTAATGAAGATCAGTGCTTTCCTTCAAGGTGTATTTGCATATACATATATTTATTCGAAATAGCTCCTTTGAAAATTACTTAGGGGCCATCTCAGATTGCATTTCACAAAAAAACTGGACTCTTCATTTCAGCACGAGCTGGAGCTTGCCTGGAGTTGATAAGTATAATTCAAATATCTGTTCTAACATAACTTTATGGGAGTAATTATTAACCTTCACACATAAAAACCTTATAACATAAAAATAGCACATCCTGCTAGTGTTTGCATGATATTTTTCTCAAATAAAAGTTAGACAAAATCCTAAATGTAGGCTTATAAATTTCAAATTGCTGATATTGAAAAGCAAGCAAAGTGTGCTATGAGTAGAGTGTGTTTGTGAATCTGACATGGGAAATAGAATATCATCGGTGTGGAAAATCAAAAGTTACAGAAACCTGAAAACAATTTGGAGCAGATACTAAATCCAAAATCAACATGACATTATACTAAAATTCCCTTTGTCATTATGTCTTCTGTTGCCTTTTTTTTTCTTGAAGAATTTCTCCCACTCTTAATATTTCCTGGTCAAATTCTGAACTTGCCTGAAGTCTGTACTAGCCCTGGAGTAAGGATGAACAAAGTTGGGGGCCCATATCTTTCCTGTGCTTCAGACTAATGAATTCATATATAGTGCCTGGATTATTTAAATTTGTATTTACAAAATTTTACATTCTGGCAAACTCATTTACTGTTTAGGAAGAGAATTTAACTCTTTGGATGTGGTGACAATAGGGGAATGACCTTGTTATTAAAAAAATGAATTATTTTTAGGTGCATTCTTCAAAATTTGAGTATCCACTGTTACGAATAAGCAGCCACACTACAATCTAGGACAGTATAACAGTTCTTAGGAAGATAGATTGGTTTTGTGACATTTGTATTTATTGACAAAGGTTAGATTTGTTGTATAATCACTCCGCTATTACATTTCACAACTGCAGTGTAGCTCTAAATGTTTTAATTTTATTTTTAGCAAGCTCTTGGCTGTAATAATTCCTTGCAGTCATGGCCCCTAAGAAGAAGAATGTGAAGAAGAACAAAGCAGATATCAATGAAATGACAATCATTGTGGAAGATGGCCCCCTCAGTAAGCTGAATGGCTTGAATGGACTCTTGGATGGAGGAAATGGTTTCAGCTGCATCTCGTCTGAAGTTTCTGACCCATCATACAGCCCAAATCTCTTGGAAGGTCTAAGCAGAATGAGACAAGAAAATTTCCTTTGTGACTTGACTATCAGTACCAAAACCAAATCTTTCAGTGTTCATAAGGTGGTGATGGCTTCAAGCAGTGACTACTTTCACAACATCTTAAAGAAAGATCCAGCCACTCAAAGAGTAGACCTCAATGACGTATCCCCATTGGGTCTAGCTACTGTTATCACCTATGCTTACACTGGAAAACTTACTCTCTCACTTTATACAATAGGTAGTATTATTTCCACAGCAATTTATCTACAGATTCACACCCTTGTAAAGATGTGCTGTGATTTTCTAATCCAAGAAATCAGTGTTGAGAATTGTATGTACATTGCCAATATTGCAGAAACATACGGACTGAAAACAACAAAGGAAGCAGCGCACAAATTTATTAGAGACAACTTCATTGAATTTTCAGAAACAGAACAGTTCTTAAAACTTACTTTTGATCAGATTAATGAACTTCTTGGAGATGATGACTTGCAGTTGCCTTCTGAAATTGTCGCATTCCAGACTGCAATAAAATGGCTGGAATTTGACCAAAAAAGACTAAAGTTTGCTGCCAATCTCTTAGGTAACATCCGTTTTGGTACCATCTCAGCCCAAGACCTTGTCAATTATGTTCAAACTGTGCCAAGAATGATGCAAGATGCAGACTGCCATAAGCTCCTCGTGGATGCTATGAACTATCATTTGCTTCCCTACCACCAGAATACACTGCAGTCCAGAAGAACAAGGATCCGTGGAGGTTTCAGAGTCTTAGTTACTGTTGGGGGACGTCCTGCTCTAACAGAAAAGTCTCTTAGCAGAGACATCTTATACAGAGATCCTGAAAATGGATGGAAGAAGCTAAGTGAAATGCCTGCTAAAAGTTTTAATCAGTGTGTGACAGTGATGGATGGATTTCTCTATGTGGCTGGTGGGGAAGACCAGAATGATGCTAGGAACCAAGCCAAGCATGCAGTCAGCAATTTCTGCAGGTAACTGTTTATTTATTTAAAAGGGATAGAGAGCTCAGTTCCACACAATGTAGGCAGATGGACCAAGCTCGTTTGTGACATGCAGCATGAATCGCTCAGATAAACAGAAAGGGGACAGGGTTGGGGAGGTATGGATGCTATTCTATGTTAAAGTTTGAATGAACAGAAATATGCATCTGACGTTATGCAAAAACTTCACCATGATTGCACATGCACAATGAGAAGTGAGGAAAACCCAGAGAATTTACTCCAAGTGGAGGAAATAAATAGGAACATAAATAGGAAGTCCTGGGATGTTCTAAGGTATCGTTAAAATGCACCAAATCAGTTAAGGTGAGACTTTTTAAATTTTACAGGCTTCTGATGCCTCACAGAAAGTTCTGAAAAACACTTTTTAGGTATTATAATCTTGACTTTCTACATACCATCCACCATATTTCCAACAGCTTTCATATCCTTTAGTTTTTTTATTTATCAGGAGTTTAGAAACAATGTTACCATCTCTTGAAGGCTGTATTTCTCTTCTATAAGGTAGTCCAAATAATACTTCACTTCTGATACATTCCAGTTCCTATCTAGAGTCATCCAGGGACTGCACTGGTGATAGCAGGCTGATGTGCAGTAGTCAGATGGGTGATACTAGTTTTTAAATAGTTCAGCCTAAAAGCTGACAGCACACAGCAGTTTGAAGCAAAGGCTGGAGGTGAGACAAGTCAGCTTTTTATCTACTAACAGACTGTGGACATGCAATGGCAATACACAGCCACAGCCCTACCAGTGCTTCCTTTCCTGTTCCCAGAAAGAACATTCAGATAATTTCTCCTGAAGACATCAACCAGCTTGCAAAGTTAATGAATAAGGAACCTTCTCTATATCATTTTTATTGTGTAATCACAATACACAATAGGAGGTGGGGGAATCCTTGTGGTTCACAGCTCAGTGGGTCCTGCTTCCTGTTCTGCCATTAACCACGAGCATGTGAAGTCACATCAGTGTGTCTGTGGGCTTGCTTTCAGAGCTGCAGATGACAATGCGGTATGGCGGCTAACGATTATTATTTACTTTCCCATATTTTTTTTCTCATATGATTCTCTGGTCGCCTCAGCATGCAACAGGAGAAAAGTATGGGCCTACTAATGTACCTCACTCAGCTCCTCCAGGAGTCATAATTTGCTATTTTCTTTTTCAAAATTGCCATGTAAATGTCAAGGACAGCAGATGCTATTTCAGATAGGTATGGTGTTAGGAAGCAAAGATGTTGTTTCCATGTAATTTTTACTCCATATGAGTGGCAGTGAAAGAATTCTTATCATTTAGAAAGTACTAAAAAGATGGAAGGATAAATCACCACCTAACATTTTTTTAAATTCTTTGAGTAAATTTTGACATCTTTGCTGTAGGTGTAATTGCAAAAAACTTCTAAAATTTCTATTGTATGTTGAAAGTGTCTCTTTCCAATATTCTGATTAGGTTATTATACAAAATCAAATTACAGAAGAGTCAGATTTACTTTATTGAAATAACACCAGGTTTGAATGATACAAACACATTTTTTCTCCAATCAAAAACTGAATTTATTTGGAAATTTAACCAGGAATACCAGTTTCATTCCACTGACTTCTAATGGGCTAAATAAATAACAAAAATTTTAGCAGCTCCACAGCTGCAGCAGTAGTGGGACAGAGACAGAACTGTAGAATTTAGCAGGGCAGTATGTAAGACAGTTACCCTCTTTCTTTAATGCTTTCAGATATGATCCTCGTTTCAACACCTGGATTCACCTGGCAAACATGAATCAGCGGCGCACCCACTTTAGCCTGAATGCGTTCAATGGCCTCCTTTTTGCAGTGGGTGGTCGCAACTCTGAGGGGTGCCTCTCCTCGGTTGAATGCTATGTGCCTGCAACTAATCAGTGGCAGATGAAGGCACCTTTGGAGGTGCCCAGGTGCTGCCACGCCAGTGCAGTGGTGGATGGTCGGATCCTGGTTACGGGGGGTTACATTAATAACGCTTACTCTCGCTCGGTGTGCATGTATGACCCCAGCAAAGATAGCTGGCAGGATAAGTCCAGCCTCAGCACCCCGAGGGGGTGGCACTGTGCAGTGTCCCTTCTGGAGAGGGTTTACGTTATGGGTGGGTCTCAGCTAGGAGGGCGGGCTGAAAGGGTCGACGTTCTCCCCGTGGAGTGTTACAGTCCTTACACAGGGCAATGGAGTTACGCGGCACCCCTTCAAACCGGGGTCAGTACGGCTGGTGCCTCCACCCTTAACGGGAAAATTTACTTAGTGGGTGGCTGGAATGAAATAGAGAAAAAATATAAGAAGTGCATTCAGTGCTATAACCCAGATCTCAATGAGTGGACAGAGGAAGATGAGCTGCCCGAGGCCACTGTGGGTGTATCCTGTTGTACGATATCCATGCCCAACACCAAGACAAGGGAGTCCAGGGCCAGCTCAGTCTCTTCTGTCCCAGTCAGTATTTAAATATGGGTCTAATCAGCAATCAGGAAAAATGTTTACCAGCACAGCAGTATAATTAACCCTTTAAGTAGCATTTTTGTGCTTATACGGAAAAAAATAATTGTCTTTGCAATAATTTTAACAATGCAAATTGGGCAGTTTTCTGATCTTTAATACAGGTGGCATGAAACAGCATATTAGGGATAAGATTAATTTTCTCAGCAGGAAGAGAAAGTTAACCCATATCTGCAGAATTTCATTCTTTTCCTGACTTTGCCACTGACTTACTGTACTACCTGTGGCAAATAATTTAATTTCTTTGTGCTTTGGTTTCCTTACCTGTAAAACAGATATAAACTTGCTTCAGAAGATTGTTGTGAGGCTTTTTTAATACTGAGTTTTTAATGCTTTCAGAAGCCAAAATGAAAGTAAAATATTGCTAGTAATAAATCTCAACATACATCAGAAATGTGCCATGTCATCATAAAATTGCTCAGTTTTGTTCTTTTCTAAGCATTTTATATTTCGACAAACAGAAGGGGAAAAAAAACCAACCCAAAAAATATACCATATAGCGTATGCATACTTTCATTTTGAGGCAGTGGTATTCACAGAAAATTTCTCAAAACATTTTCAGCCTCAGAAGTTAGAAAGACATCCCTGTCTTCTGCCATGAAACCCTTTAATTCTCAGATCTTCTGCTGTGACATGGCTTTCAAGATCTGAATCTATAAAATACCTTAGCTCCCGTAAGCCTTGTGGGCCAGCCCCAATGGCTTCCTTGGGGGTCTGATTGCTCTCCTGATGTCCATGTCTATACCAAGGAGCAGACCACTGCTCCATCCTCCTCTTCACACCAGGGAGACTCTCCTGTTGCTCCAGGTGGAAAGCAGGAAGGCTAGTCAGTGTGTCTCCTCTTGTTCATGCTCTTCCCATCTGTGCAGGAATGTACCTCTGCGTTATCTTCTCATCCGAGAAGGTCCTCACCAATGCAGGAGCTGGGAGTTGGTGCCGCAGGGCCAAACCTGGAAACTGAGTTCATGCCAGGAGGCACCAAGGGCTAACGGTGTCTTAGAGTAGATACACAGGACGTCCTTTCTACTCAGTATTATTCTGAGAAATTTCAAGTGGGCTGGGGAACAAAGACGGAATAAAGACTGCAGGATCTGCCTTTAAGAGTAAGGTGTATGTGTGGGAAATGGTGAATAATGGGAAAACGAGATAAAATTGAAGAAAGTTTCCTTAATAGTAAAAAAGAGATACCTTAACACCTTTCTTAGCAGGTGTAGGCACAGCATTGCCCCAAGCAGCCTTTTCCTGGGTATACCATTACGTGACTCTTTTTGAAGCCTTTGTTACAGCTCTGTTTATTTTTTTAGGAACTTTTGTTCATGTTTTCCAAATGCTAGACTAATACTGTGCCTGTTGAGGTCTGTGAATTTTTCCCAGTGAGTAGAGTGAAGTCTTCGCTCAAGTCAGATTACTTTCCAAGAACTTTTATTCCTAATTTCAGCATGCAGTGGGGGAATTAAGCATGAAACCTAATCCTATTCCCTTAGCCAAAGGGAAGCAGCCTGTACTGTCCCGTGAGAATTTGAAACCGAAGGCCTGCTGTCAGCACAAAATGTCTGCATGCTTCTGTTGGGGAAGAAAAGAAGCAATACAAGGAACTAAGATGATTTAATATAACCAAAAGGGTGGAAGTTCACTCACCTTAACCAATTTGTAGAGTCTTCACATGCAGTTTCCTCAGATTATCATTGACACCTTCAGGCTGTGGTGCCAATGAGAAGGCACGCTCTTAGCAGTGTTCGCAAGGCAGCCAGCTTTTTATCTCCTTTGCAAAAGGAAAACACTATAAAACTGTAAGTGCAGATATTGTTGAGATAAGCATTTTCAGGACTCACACTCTGCTCTTTGTAGCTTTGTAGTGGCTACGTATTGAGCATCAGCACGAGTGTGACACAGTATTAGAGATCAAGTCATTCACTCTGTCAGCTGGGGTTAAGCTCTGGTACTTGGTCCTGTTTTCCAGTTCTAACTTAGAGTTCATGGCTGCATCCTGACTACACAATTTTAAATCCTAAATTCTGTTTTTGAGTGCTGCACGTTATTGGAATATGCTGCATTGCAATGACTTTTGGTCAGAGTAGCGCTGTCATATAGTTTTGATTAATTAAATTTGCATACAGTTCTTTTTTATCCCATTTAATTCACGAGGTTAATAACTCAAATCCACAGTCACAGAACAAAACATGGAATTGTGTAACAGAGTAAGATTCCTTTGTTTTAAATACGAAAATGCTGTTCTTGCCCATTTCAGTCACCAAAAGCTGCTCATGGATGAGAGCAAAATTTCTCTTTTCCCAAAGTCATGTTTTTGTGTTACATATAAAAGTAATTAGGAAGAGCTTTGAAAAATACATTGCTTTAATTTTTTTTTTGCAAAATTTTAATACTATTAGATGAAGTTGCTTATCCATCCAGTCCAATGAAAACACACATACACATATCCAGTTATAACTGTATACAGACTCCAGTTATTTAGTGTTTCTAAGGCACCCATTTAGATGGTATTTAGGAACTGAAGAAACAATCATTTTGGCCTCAGGTAGACATTGGACGAACTTGTCATATGCAAGTGTGTCTCTTTCCCTTTAGGAATTCAGTTCCAAAATGCTATGAGTAGTCAGATGTTGCTGCATGCTTTCCTCTTTGTGAGCCAACGCTTCCTATACATCAACAACCATCTTCTAGTTTTGAGTAGCAAGTTAGTTGTGAATGATGGGCTAAGTGCAATGAAACTACTCTCTTACTACTTAAAGGGTTAAAAACTTCGGGGCCCAATCCTTTTCATCTTACTCACAAAGAAGTTCTGTTGACTTCACTGCAACTACTGAATAAGATGTACAGGATTTTGAACTCTTGGCCAAATTCTGGCAGAACAGTAGATATAGATGCTTGCCAAAATTGTCATACCCAGGAGGATGACTGCTCCTCAGCCTCCACCGCCTTTGGCCATGACAAATCCATAAAGACATGTCCTAGGACAGGAGCCAAGTACCATTGTCCATGTGGTCCTTCCATAGCACAAATTAGATACGTACTTCAGGCCAAAAATCTTAGGTCAATTAACAAATGGTATTGTTATCAGTATAGCACTTCAGTGTGGCTTCGTATTATTTTCTCTAAACATCTGTTTAGGCTTCAGCTGTGCATTGAGCCAGGATTTGGCCCTTAATATGTGACAATATCAGCTGGACTTAATAATATTTTGATCATACCAATGTACTGAGCTATTTGTGACATTTTTATGTACAATCTTGTTTTGTTAGAACTGTGAAAAATGTTTTTTGTTGTGTTTTATGGAACGGTGTTCTTTTATTGTCTGGCACCAAATTTTCAATCTCCAGATGTTTAATAACAACATGTCAGTTGAACTTGAAATACTGTATAATTCAAAAAGAAATTTTAAAATGCAGTTTAGGAAGTACTGTATATGGTAATGCTAGGTAGAGCAGAGGGCTTCCAAATGTATGAGATGCAGATTGTTAAAACACTAAAGGGATCTGCTTTAATGCTTTACTAATAGTGAAAGAAAAAAAATATATATATATGCTGTTACCTTAAAAATTCCTTATGCCCATTCATTTTATAGTCAACATCATTTGTGCTTCCAAGGAATTCAAATCTGAAAATAAGCTTTCTTCAGTCTGTGAGTGAAACGGTTTGATAATGTTTTGTTTTCTTGTTTATTCATACTTGTGTAGATGCATTGGAGAGTGTGTTACAAGGTTGTGAGGGAGGAACTTACTGTTGGAAAGTTATGTTGAAAGGAAGATTTTGTGCTTAGCTGTTAATCAAGGTGAGATCATGATCATTTAATCTCTTCCTGAAGTTAACCCGCAAGATCCTCTGTGGGTTGGTCAAGAGTCCAGTAAGCTTAATTGTCAACTTCTAGCTGGTTAAAGAGGGAAGCAGATAAAATTATCAACCAAAGCTATGAGGTGTTGAGAAGTGCTGAGGTGTTGAGATTTCTGCAGTTCTTGCAGGAAAAAGTACATGATGAAGGAAGTGACTGAATAAGACCATGCTTTGTATTATCCTGAAACTAGATTAGTTGATCCTACAGTTTTAACTCTTTCCAAACCCATGCTGGGTTTAGGGGGAGTTTTTCACTCATAACAGCTAGGTTTAGTAACTCTAGTTGCAAATCCAACTGTCAAACAAATAGTTGTATGAGCATGTGTACCTTCTTGAATTCAGTGGGACTTCTCCTATATACAGTTATTCTCATGTACTTATGTTTGGAAAATTAAAATACAATAATTAAATCCATGGGTAGACAAGTATCAATGTCCAAAGAAAGCCAACATGGAGGTATTAAGCTGATCCTCAATGTCACCATTCAACCACCCACTTACCGTGCAGGCACATTCAATTTTTTTAGAGACTAGATTTCCCTGTAAGGATTATTTCCTTGGGGATGGTTGCTGAATGAAATCCTGTGTATGCTCCAAGGGTTTTTTGTGCAACACACAGAATGGGAGATGCAAGAGGCTCCAGACAGTGGAAAGGGGAAGATGGAGCCCCTTAGCACAGTCAGTGAGATTTTGTTCCCATTTCTCAACAATGTTTGAGAGATACATGCTGGAAAGAAGCAGCTACTTCAACACACACCTTTCCCTAGTCAGCCTTTATTCATATTACCTAACTGGGGTGGCCAAGCCTTTCTTATGAAAAGGCTCAGCTTTCAATTGCCTGTAACTTGAATACTCAGCTGAATTGAATTTTCAGTCCTTTTTAACACAGTTTACCCAAGCTGAGAGATTTTTTTCAAATTCTGAGTCTACCTGCTTGGAGAAGGCAGTTGAAGCCAATAGTGCTACTGTAGTCTCCTGACCTTTATACAATGAATCTTCCCATCTTTTAAAGACCTATTTTGTATAAGTAATCAAAAACATTATTATGCCTGGATTTGTACTTTGGCTATCTTTGGAGGATCTCTTGTACCTTTTCTCTTTTCTTATCCATAACTGAATGACTTACAGGTCACCAAAGAAGATGCACGGATATGAACAGTACATAAAAGCTCATCTGTGAATCTGATTCAAAAAATCTCATCACTGATGGCCACAGTAAAGAAAATGACACATTCTGCAATGCCTGTTGGAAAAAACAGAGGTGAAAAATGAGTCATTAGTGCATATTTGCAAGTGTGGCACTGCTCAGAGCTCTGTTCCCAAAAGCTCCCTGAAGAGTAAAAGCAAATACATGCAATTCTGTATAGCTTGTGTGAGAGATTCTGTTAATACCAGGTGAGTTTTGCCATGCAAAAGACTAGTATGAGTTCATTGTTATTTCAATGAAAATTAATTTTTCAATGAAAGTATCGGCAATTAGTAAACCTAGGAGAAATACATAGTTGATTTCTGTTGTTAAGAATGGGAACACACACATTTAGATACACTGGATGTTACATTAGTTGCTGCCTTTGCAGGTGTTTTGTCAACAAGAAAAGTTAAAAATATAACTTATTTGTGTAAAGCATTTCCCTGGCTTGTGAGTGTTAGACATATTGCTTATACAAATAGGTTTTCTAATTATACACTTTAAGGATGGACTGTGATAACACAAGGGAACATATTTCAACAGAAAAAATCTGTAAGTGTAATGTGAGAATGTTACTACTTAAAAATTAAAATCTGTAGTGCAGCAGTTGTCATTAAGAGGAATAACAGCATGTTGGTGTTTATAATTGTATGCTTTAAATAAAACTGTCAACACACGGCACAAACAAATTATCCTTATTGTAAAATCAGTTGGAAACTGCGAGACTGTCTTTCTGACAAACGCCTGGTTGCAGCTGAAATATGCTTTGTTTTCTGAGCCCTGTGCTGATCCTTGCTTTCCTATCAGCTAACTGGAATGTTTGTTACACCCGAGCTGTCAAACCATCTTCACAATAAGCTACACAGTGTGACACCGGAGCCACTTTCATCTTTTTCATTTTATTATGAGGTCAACAGTTTTCTTTTTAACAATGAATTTCAGTGATTTTTTGTAATCAAAGCACCTAACAAGAAATGGTGATAGATCAGGTGTCTGATTAGCAATTTAACATGTTTTAATTTGGATCATATGAGTAACATTATTGGAAATAAAAACCTCTAAATGTCAAGGAAAAAAAATAGTCTGAATAGCAATTAAGTTGTGCCACAGATGAGAGGTTTTGAAGCACCAAGAAGTATTCCCTGTGTTTTGACACCAAGGGCTTGGTTCAAAGCATGGTTTGGCATTTGGCAGATGTCATGACCTGAAGGGTTACCCAGCCTGTGGCTGTGCAGAGATCATGACCGTGAGTTCCTAGGATTCCATAATAAACAAGGACACAGAGGCTTTGTCCTCTAAACTTCTCTACTTCATTACAGATTACAACAAGTCAAGGAGAAAGCACCGCCAGCGAGTATACAGCCACAAAAATCACCACAAGCAAACATACCTATGGTTAATAAAGCTAATATGAAGATTAATAAAGTAAATATGAATAAATATATATCAAGCTACTACAAATGATTCTCAGCAATCAGTAATACAGTGCCAGTCGATGGTGTGGTGTCAGTCAATAATAGCATCAAGCAGTATGGTGGTACGGCCAATGTCAGCAGCTTCCGAGTGGGTATGTACTACAGATTGCTGCAACTTACCACTAGTGAAGCAGACTTACCAACAATAATACAACAGCAGATATACTTAATATATATAATATTTAAATGAAGCTAATAACAGAGATTTCAGAAGGAGCCAAACCATCCGAAAAGGGAGAAACAAATTGATCTGGGGGGGGATGGGACACCCAACCATCCCCAAAAGAGGGGAGGACAGACCCAAGCAGTAAGATAACAGTCTCCCTTCAAAGAGCATCCCCAACACAGATTCAGCCAGGAAGTTCTCAGAGAGAGAGACTCCATTTTTGGATAAAAATTAAGTCCTTTTTGTAACAGAGAGACATAAGAGGGTGAAGGACATCCTACTTTGAGGAGCCAGTAGATGCTGTTAGGTTCCATTTTTCACCTTTAACAGACAACAGATTATTCTGGTTTCAGTTCTTTCAGAACAATTTTATTTTTCTATGCTGTTTTCCACCTTTTCAGATGATAAATTGCCATTAGAGTCCCTTGTTTTTGTACTTCCTGGTGGCACCTCAGGACATCTCTGGTTTCTAGGTCCCTGGCTGTACTTTTCAAGGATGCAGGTGGTTCCCAGGCTCGCAGCCCCAGGCTGGCAGGCCTTTCTCTGTCAGCATGTTTCAGCAGACATTTTCTTCTCTTCAGTAATTTTCCCCTTCTAATTAGGTACTGCAGGGCATCTCAAATGGCACTAGGTGTCAATCTGTGGGCCACCAAGTCAAGCCTGGAGGAGGGTGTTTATTTGCCCCTCTACTCTCTACTTGGCAGTGCAGAAGCACATGGTTGTCCTGCCCACTAGTTCTGGCTGCCTTGGATGTGTCTGAAATGCACTGAAGCCATTGTCCAAAAAGGTCTGCTAAATGTAAAATCACTTTGTGATGATAACTTACTGTCAATACCCTATAGAAACAAATTATTATCAAAGTTTACATACAGAAACAGAGCCTCACACTAGCTACTGTGAAAATGGTTAACTCTGTCCCAGCTGAAACCAGGACAAGGAGAGATATGGAGCTACTGGAGAGAGTCCAGTGAAGGGCCACAAAGATGGTAAAAGGAACTGGAGCATCTCTCCTGTGAGGAAAGGCAGGTGGCACTGTTCAGCCTGGAGAAGAGAAGGCTCGGGGGATCTCATCAGTGTCTATAAATACCTGAAGGAAGGGTGCAAAGAGGACAGAGCTGGGCTCTTTTCAGTGGTGCTCAGTGACAGGACCAATGGTGATGGTCAGAAGCTGAAACACCAGAGGTTCCCTCTGATCATCAGGAAACACCTTTTCACTGTGAGGGTGACTGAGCACTGGCAGAGGTTGCCCATCCTTGCAGATACTCAAAACCCATCTGGGCATATGGTCCTGGGCAACTGGCTCTATGTGGCCCTGTTTGAGCAAGGGGTTTGGACCAGGTGACCTCCAAAGGTCCCTTCTATACTCAACCATTCTGTGATTCTGTGATAGCTGGTTGGTAATTTACTGGTGTAAAGTGATGAAAAAAGTTCTTGGGGAACAAACAAATCTTTAGAGCTTGCAGCTTATATTTCATCTGGTTAGAGGTGTGACTCAGAAAGCAAAAGATTTAGAGAACATAGGTGCAGAACTTCTGCCCAGCAAGCATGAAGTGTTGAGGTATAACAGTAAATCATTTCCCAACAATCCTCATACTCTGGACTTGAATCTTTGATTGTCCAAAGGCATCCTTTCATGTGTATGATGGCTGTTGCTGGAAAAAAAGGACAGTGTTGCTTTGCTTGGCATAAAAAGATTTCTTTGTATGGAGGCATAAGCTGCAGAAAGATACTTAGTAAGAGATATGTTCTTAGCAAAGTTTTACCATTTGTCTGTAAGGAAACATAGCCAAGATCACAGTAGTAGGAGAGGGATTACAACCTGCTTTTGTTGCACAGAAAGTGCAGAGCAAGGGTTTCTGTTGGTCTCCTGCCAAGGCTAGTAGCACACGGGTCCTGACCTCCTGGAGGGAGCGAGACCCCTGTGGCATTGCTATGTTCTCGTTACAAAAAGGCTCAGCAATGTACTGTTGGCATAAGTCAATGCTAGATGACTTCTTCTGGAATCCAGAGAGAAGAATGAGGAAGAAATGTTAAATTTCCAACCAAATCTTCTACAGCAGCACAACTATCTATGACCTTTTATTGAAAGCAGATAGTAAAATGATCATCTAGGGTTTATCTGAAAAGATAGGAACTAACAGTATCACAATAATTTAGGACCTGTCTCTAAACTGGCAGGCCTTTCATCTTCTGGTTATAATCTTTAAAATAGTCCAAGTAACTGGGGTGGAAAGAATAATGTTAAGTAATGTCAAAGTAGAGAACAAAAAAAGTAAAGAATAATGTGTATCACTGCGGGGAGCTGAAGTAGAGCAGATCAAAATTCAGGGATGATTTTGAGGAAGCAAAAGGGATGATTTTGCTCCAAAATTCAGGGATGATTTTGAGGAGTCAAGACATGAATCTGTATGGTAAAAACTGCTAAAAAGACAGAACTTCAATTAGACATGATATAAAAGAAAAAAATTAAGCAAGTCTTAACAAATGCATTATTTGCCATCATCACTAAAATAAAAAACATGGATTAAAGAAAAAAATAGCTGGATCCTTTGTTTCTTATAATATTTGCCCTGTTGCTTAGGATTTGAGAAAATATTTTTCTGTATTGCAGATACATTTCAGAGCTTATTATGTCACCATTTTCCTTCAAAAACAGTTAAATAACATGAATGAAATATTCACTTAGCAAAATGTGGTTTTCCATGAATTATCCGCAGTCTAGCTGTAGGTCTTGCATAGATTTTTGGTGTCCATTATACCAACTTAAACCTAGTATGTAGAGGTCTATAAATTGGCGTGTATCTTCTTTTTGTGAAATGTGAATATGGTAAATGTTAACCCCAGCCTATGGAAATGCCTTCTTTTTCATTGGAAGAACACCATGTATTCCTTAAGTCGAATCCCCATGTAGCAACATGAGAATAGCTGCTAAGATCAGTAGGGTCAGAATTTTGCAGAAGTTAATTAGAAACAGGCAAAACCAACAGACTGGTTTTATTTTGTGTTATTTATGTATGGGATTATTCTGAGCCAATCAGGGAATTTGTTGAAGTTACTTATTTACACAAAGAGAACAATTCAGAACAGGAATTTCTGTGACCTGTGTTCTCATCACTTAAACTGGCCACAGTACAAGTCACAGCTTCTCATTCTGTGTTTGGTAATGTCAGCTTTCCACTACAGTGCAAATGGTTATACGGGGAACATCTGTGATATGGCAGCACTACAAATAACCTATGTAGAAAAACAAGAACACTGTGTTGCTTTCCTGAACATAGAATCACAGAATGGTTTGGGTTGGAAGGGACCTTAAAGATCATCATCCCATGGGCAGGGACACCCTCCACTAGCCCAGGTTGCTCAAAGCCTCATCCAGCCTGGCCTTGAACCCCTCCAGGGATGGGGCATCCACAGCTTCTCTGGGCAACCTCTTCCAGTGTCTCACCAGCCTCACACTAAAAAAATTCTTCCTAATATCTAACCTAAATCTGCCCTCTTTCAGCTTGTCTTTCATCTTTCTCAGCCTAGGTTAATGTCAGCTGGGCGCTTGAATTCCTTGCCTTTAGTGAAGGATACACTGCTTACCCAGTAAGGTAAATTCAAACTTAAATTCGGCGCCTGGTTCTCACGCATTCCCAAGGGAGCATCACTCAGGCAGGAGCTTTCCTCAAGGGCTTTGCTCTGCGGAGCTGTTTCGGGAAGGAGCCGCTGGAGGGCACCCGCGGGACGGAGCCGCAGCCCGGGCGGGCAGCCCCGCGCGGCCCAGGGGAAGCAGCCGCGGGGGAAGGGGCTCTCTGTGCGGGGGCAGGGCTCTCTGTGCGGGGACAGGGCTCTCTGTGCGGGGGCAGGGCTCTCCGCTGCT
>VZTO01005291.1:21697-153749 GCA_013400615.1 Syrrhaptes paradoxus | reverse complement strand
CTTTTTCCCTGGGGGGCCGTCTCCCGCGGGGCGCGAGCCTCTTTCGCTGCGCGGGGGGGGCTCTCCGGGCGCGGGCAGGGCTCTCTGTGCGGGGGCAGGGCTCTCCGGGCGCGGGCAGGGCTCTCTGTGCGGGGGCAGGGCTCTCTGTGCGGGGGCAGGGCTCTCCGGGCGGGGGCAGGGCTCTCTGTGCGGGCAGGGCTCTCCGGGCGCGGGCAGGGGGCCGTGCTGCTGCCGTGGCCGCCGGGAGAAGCGTGTCCCCGCGGAAAGCTCAGGGCGGTGAGTGGGAAGCCGGAGGGAAACCCGTAAAATGCTTCTTTCAGCCAGGAATGCTGGGGCCAGAGGGGAAGGGGGTGAAGGAGAGGAAGAACATCAAAGGCAATAGTTACATCATGTAAAAGTGTATTTCAGCAGTGGCCTGCCCACTTTCATTCGCCTCATGTCCACCTACGGTCCGCAAACATTTTAGGAGAGAAGATGATAACAGGCTGGTGCAATGATCTGAAAAATGCTGAGTGTAATTCAACGAGGATGAGCTGAAAAATTCTGATTTGTTAAAATCAAAGTGATCAACAGTGCATGAGGTTTGAGAACATCTTCATCAGAAAGAGGCTTCTCAGGTCCCGGGTGAATTTCTGGTCACCATGAGAGAGCATCATCCCCACAGTCGCAGTGAAAAGGACACTCAGCCTTGACTGAGGAGGACGTATGTCTTTTGTCTTTTCGGCTCGCACCAAGAACTTTGTTTGCATGTTCCAGATATGTGATCTCACCACCAACCTATCTGAAAGTTTCTCAATCTCCTCTGTCAGAGCTGTTTGAATAAATAACGTAATATTTACCACCCTTGGAGAGGGAGGGTGAAGAGATTTATTTTCTGCCTCACAAACCAGTGCCCTAAATGCTAATATCTTGGCTCAGGACAAGTTCCTGGAAGAACATTTTTTGCTTTCATCCCAGTGCAGCATGGATACATTTTTGAAATTACTGAAGTTTAGCAGATGGGAAAAACAGTTCTTTCCCATGTCACTGGGAGAGTGGTGCAGCCAACAGATTCCCAGCCCATCTGCTGCTCTGAAGCTGTTACTCTGGTCACTGCATACACTTGAGAGTTCAGCCAATGAATTACAGCTTGCTCCAGTAAGAATGTTCTGCTTTCCATTAGATCACACTTGCTGGAACAATAGCAAATGCACTGAAGCAGCCAACACAGCCATCAGTGACATTTTAGAGTCTCTTTGCTTCATTGCTGGTGTCAAACAAGCTCTGGCAAAAGGACACCTTGGTTACATTGTCGGGAGGAAGAAATCGGCAGTTCTGAAGGAGAAACAGACGTGTCAGGCCAGGGAAAGAGCAAAGCACTTGAACTCCAAAGGAATCTTAGCAAGAGCTGAAAAAAAAAAAGAAAATGGAGATAATAAATTGTGTATTAAAACTCAATGCAGTGCTCTCTTTGGTGTTATGTGGGTAATAAATAACACTCTGTTAGCAGCAGCTTGAATACTTCTTTATCAAACCACCCTTTGAAACAAAAGATATGCCTGTCTCCTGGACTGAAATTGTTGCAGAGTCACAGAAAAGAGATTGGTTCGCCCAGCAGAAGCAGAGCAGGAAGATATGTCATTTGCGGTCACACTACCAGACGTTGGATCCGTTCATATGAGAAATAAATGTTCAAAGAATTCCCATATGATCGTATCTCTTTGGAAGGGCAGACCACTTCGAAAAGGCCAGATCAGTTATGCACGTCATGAAACTGAGTAGTTGCAGGCATTAGCTCTTGGGTAACCTAAGTGTTTTCATATCTGCCACTGTTTCTTTGAAACACTGAGGGCAACTCAAGGTCAGGAAGCATAAATTTAGGCATCTATATATGCACTGGTTGTTAAACCTCCAGCTGTAGGCAATACAGCCAAAGGTACAGTATCAGCCAATACAGGCATGTAAAGTCATTTATTCAGTCACCCATACTTTGGGATGAGCTAAGTTGCTCCTTAGGCTTTACTGGCTGTATTGGCTAGAGACAAGGTTCACACAGAAATGCCCAGCATGGTCTGAGCACTGGGAGGGTGCCCTGTCTGGCATCCAGCCATCCCAAAAGGACATGGGTTTCCCATGCCAGCCACATGTCTTGGACGGCTGAAATACTTCACATGGGACCAACATTTAGGCAACTGAATTAGGCACTGGTCTCCACTGAGGTCTTGATCTCCATAGCCAAAACATAAGACAGCAAGCATATTTTTATACATACCTATCTGTAGGCATGTTAATTTAAGGGACTCTACCTTGAACTGTATTCCACTCCAAATATTGCACATCTTTCTCTGCACTTGAAGAATTTGTTGGCTTGAAGTTTTGAGGCTGTTGTGTCTTTCAGTTGTAGAAGCTCACATGCTTTGTTTTACTCCCCTGAAATACTGTTCTGCAACAGTTCCCGTCCTTAAGCCTTAACAGGCTGGTGCAGAACAAATACACGTGCATGCAGGTAGCTCAGTGTTCAGAGCCTGCTTTTGAACCTTCCTAGCTCTGGCCTACTTGTGTTTTGAAAGAAAGTCCCTGGAAGGCAGCCCTATGGCCCTCCTTCAGAGTACAGAGACAAAAGATGGTTGGGTAGTTAGGGGTGAAGCAGGAATGAAGGTCTGTGAGAGCACCAGAGAAAGCAGTGAAGTGAGGACAAAGGGATGGTCAGTATGGCTCATGGGGACATGAATCGCAGCAGTCAGACTGGAAAATGCTGAGGACCGAGTTGTTATTTACATCATGACCACAAGGCCTGTGCTCCCTCAGTAGGAGGGTGGCAACAAGGATGTCACATGTGCCGTGCTTCCTTCTGCTGTCCCACCAGGAAGATTAAGGTACCCAAAAAGTGGAATCATGGACAACATGCAGTAACCTTGCTGGAGATTTATGGAGAATGAAGCTTTTGAGGATGAAGCAAGGATCTGGCATTCACTGTTCATCATTCAGCGTACAACTCCAAACCAAATTCGGGACAGCATCAGCTTGGGAGGGATTTTTCCAGTTCATTTGTTTTGAAGCTTTTCTCCCAGCCTGTATCACTTGTTTTGTTTTTCCTGGAATGAAACACAAACAAAACCTGCTGCCATTTGCACTGCACTGCTGATGAGCCCCTGACCCACACCATGGCTTTGAGCAAGCAACTAGCTCAGTCACTCTCTCGGTTGTGCCTTCTGAGAAACTGAGCAATGAGTTACATTTTGCTGATAGTGAAAAAGTAAATATGAATGGAATTGTTCTCAGAAAGTAAATTACTAAATAAATATGCATTAGCAAATGATCCTAAGATGAGAACATGCTTGTGGGAGCAGCTGCATTTTCACTGAGGCCAGCCTTGAATTACGCCCTGCCTTATGAAATGCTGAGAGTCACTGTGACAAAGCACAAATTGTTACCAGGGTTATTAAGTGGATGGTGACTCTTTCCTTCAATGATATCGCAGGGATTAGCAGAAGATATGGCCCTTCCTGGTTTTCCTCCTGTTGTTGTCTGTGGCTGCCCCTCCTCCAGGTACAGCTCAATCCTGCTTCTCAGTCTCCTTCCACAAACAACCGAGTGACTGAGTTAACAGGCAACGTTTTACTGGGCAGTATATTTCAGAGACATTGTCATAACAGCTGCCAGACTCTTCATTTTAGAAGGAATACCACCAACATTCACACATTCAGGACACAACCCGAACAGTAATATATACTCATTTGTTTACTTGCATTACCATGAATTTTACAGACTCGGGCTTGTTGACTAGAACTTTTACTGTGCACAACAAAAAAAAGGCTCTGACCCAAAGAACTTAGACTGGAAGCCGTCAGGTGGAAAGTAACAGCAAACAGAGACAATCGATCCTAGGCAGCAGCCTCAGCATCATCAGGATTTCAGCAGGCCTGAGGACTCTCAGAGAAAAGAATGAGGTGGTTTTGAGGTGTTTACAATGACTATTTCTGAGAAGAGAGAGTAGCTGTTGGGAAAAACATCAAAAGGGCTTGTCTGAAAATTATTGCACTGGAAATGGAAATTTTCATCATAAGCTGATCAGAAGTAGGGCTTGACTTCTAAATGCTGAAAGAATTACTGTAGAAGTTGTTTTATCTGAGCAGTCACAGCATGCAGAGTTGTGGTGAGTTCATGGGAATAAGCAATTCATTCTGTGAGCAGTAAATCTGGTGAAGCCTTGTTTCTTTTGAACTAGTGTCTTATTTTCTTACCCACCCAACACAATAACCCTGACAGCTCTCCTGGCCCTAAAGCTCCATATGACTTTCTCCTCACCTCAGCAGTGCACTCATCTTCTTTTCATGTCCTCTAAATACCAGCTAGGTGAAGGGCAGCGTGAGCTCCCTCCGCTTCCCAACAAGGGGCACGTGCTAGCTGGCAGCCTGATGCCCACGGTGACTGGCCCCACTGCGGCTGGTGAGCACAACTTCAGCTTTCACCTCATTGTATTTCCTTCCTCACGTAGAGCCAGTCTTCTAAAAGTTGTGTAGAAAATTCCACTATTCCACTACTCTTCATCTCAGCCCATCATCCTAACTAAGCAGTAAAGAGAGACAGGCACTCTTTGTCCATGATTCATCCCCTCCCAAAATAAACACCTAAATCAGGTCACTTGAATCATGGTTAAAGGTGCCAACTGGTCTCCACTAACTGTAAGGACAACCTCAGGTGACTATCTCAGATGAAGACACTGATACAGAAGTCTTAGGTGAAATGAATCCTACCCTAATGCCTTTGAGCTGTGTGTCACACTACTGCACGATGTTAAAGTCTGTCAGCTGGTTTAAAAGTTATCGGAGTGGGACAGATGGATGGATGCCATGCTCACCGAAGCCTTCCTTCATCTGGATGCTAGGCTGAAAAATCTAAAAGTATTGGGGAAGAGTGAGAAAATGAAAATATATTTGTGCATGTTTCCACAGAGGAAGATGCTACATTCAATGAATAAATTACTTGTTGTGTCACTCAGAGTGTTCTAGATTCCATGCCTGCACATCAGGTTTAAATATTTACAACCTGATCTTGCACCTAATAAACTGCACAAAGCTCCATCCAATAGTTCCTGCATAAAATTCACAGCTGCTCATTGAAGTAGAGAATAGATGGAAAAAGACAGCAAGCCTCAAACTGAGACAATTTTTTAATTTGAAAAAATAAATTCAGAAAACTACATTTATCCCTTTAATAGTTTAAAAAAATAAAATTGAGCTTCTATACAGCAGGTTACAGTCTTCAAGCCATTCTCTGCCACTTTTTGAGCTCTTTCCATCTGCTCAACAGCCCCTGTATGCATGTGAGTGGTTAGAGCAAGGCACCCCAGTGCTGGTATCAGCACCATCTTCCCACCAGTTAAAACCACCACACACTGTTTGACAGCGAGTACTAACAAGTTGCCCTGTTCTACAAAGGTGAAGTTAGTTCACTTAGCTTTTTGTCTTTTGCAAGCTTTTCCAGGAATTAATGTGTGTTTTCCCAGAAAGGTGATGAAAGAAGAAGATGAAAGAGAAGTCACACATGACATATGAGTTCCAACAAGATGAGAATATTTAGTTGGTCTGTGTTGGAAAACAGAAAAAACAGCCATTAACTTGTACAGGACCTTGAAACTTTCTCTTGCATGCCCCATTTTGAGGACAGCCCGAGTTTTCACATGCCTCTGGTTCTCCAAGCCTGGAGCTAGCCTGCAAAATCCCACTAAGGGCTGCTATTGCAGACACAGAAGTGTTCCACAGCTCTGAATTGGTTTCTCAACACACACACAAAAAAGTCTGTTTTGTGCAACTTCATTGTGAAAAGGTACCCTGATAAATGCTCACCACTCACCTCCTGAGTGAAATCCCGGGACAACTGGGGCGGGGGCACCTCCCAGCATCTCCTACACACCATTTCTCAGCCTGGGTTGCCACATGCACATCTCCACAATTTTGGTGACCACTTGGCGCCCATGTGTACACCATCCCTGCAAGGGGGAAGTGAGGATCAGAAAGATTCCACCAAGACTCACAAATTCCTGGTGGAGTTGCAAGGTAACAGCCACCCCCAGGCTCGGCCATCTCACACAACCTCACCCTCTGAGGAAGCAGAAGCTCCCAGAGCCAGCAGAAGAGACCACCTTGCATCGTCCTCCCCAGTCACCTGCAGAGGCAGATCTTTCCATCCCCTCCAGCTCTGCCTCCCACCAGCACACATGGCTGGATGGACAACCACATCACCACCCTGAGCCAAATTACAGCTCATGGGTTTTCCCCTGCTGGCTGAGATTTCAGCCGATCAATTCTTCTGTTGTTGAGACCAGGCTTGTGCAAACTCGAGGGAGAAAGTAGCAATGAGCAGGTGAGGGAGGCAGCACTACATCTTTTAGCACAGATTCTGGCTAATGCCAGACTAAAAATATAATTCCTACCCTGAACTGACGTCCCAGCCTCAGCAGAGCAATCCTTTTCTGCCTTTTCTGCAGGAATGAGGAGTGCACATGACTGCTGCTGTAACTGGGCTGCCCAGCTCACATGGTTTGCAAATAGCAGTGGTTGCTTTGAACTGGAATGCAAACTGAAAATGCCAGGAGAGGAGATTCTGAAAGTATTCTCTTCAGAAAAGTCACCAGCTTTTTGAAAAGCTAAACAAAGCAGTCAGCTGCCCACGTTGCATGGGACTGCCCCCGGCAGCCCACAGGGCACACGGGCTCTTCTGTGGTGGGACTGGCCGGCAGAGGGTGAGCCAAAGCAGCTGGGCTTGTGGTCTGGGCCCTCTGGATCCAAGCACAGACCTGCAGAAGCTTCTCACAAAGCTGGAGATCTCATACTTGCCACTCTTCTGGCTCTGCTGCAGAAAGCCCAAGCTGCCAGCTGAGGGGCAGCCAGTGCGGTGAGACTGTGTGCTGCCCACCACCCCAGCAGCCGAGCAACCTGCCATGCTCCCGGGGAACCCCTCTCTTTTGAAGCATTGGTCAAAACTGGTGTGTGCCTATGAAAGACTTCCAACAAATCTGCAGTTCCCCGTGGAAGATCTGTCTGTCAGCAAATTCCCCCGGCTGCATGCTCCAGAGCCCCAGCCCGGTGGGCAGGGTTTCTGCTCACGGAGGGATGAATGGCAGAGGGAAAGCTTCAGTGATGCTCCAGGGCCAGAGGGCTGCACTCCCAAAGGAGCATCTTCTCAGTCCTGGAGAACTGGCCCACAGGAATCCAGTTCAATTTGTTGGGTCCACTGAGAGCTGCAGAAAACTACCATTTTGTGGCAGTTAAGATNCACTATCTCTCATTTGTATATTACTGTTATTATTATTATAATTATTAATAGAACTTTTTTCAATTTTATTGTACTTCAGTTCTTAAATTGTTCTTATCTCAACCCACGAGTCTCCGTTCCCTTTACCCCTTCAATTCTCTTCCCCATTCTCTGGGGACGGGGGAAGGTGAGCGAGTGGCTGCATGGTCTTAGTTGCCAGTGGGGTTAAACCACAACACCCATCCAGAGAAACTGTAGTTTTAGAGTTTTCTGTGTATCATATAAGCAATAGGATTAATAATAAATGATTACTTACCAGCGAATGCTGCTCTTCAAAAGACCCTTGTGTGTTTGTATCTCTGGGGTGTTCACTGTAGGAGAACCACAAACTCCTGGTGTGAAGAACATGCACTCCAGGAAAACCAGTTCAGGCAACTCTGTGTGAGTGCACATGGGGTGTTATCGCTAGCAAGGAAGAAAAAGATAGGAATTTAAGGTAGAGTTGACAGAACGAGAGGGCAAATATTTGATTAACAGAAAATGGCAGATGGATTGAGATGTCAGAGGAGTGTGAAGAAAAAAGCAAGACTGAACCACCCAAGAACAAGATAAAATGAGCAGAAAGGAGGGATGACTGGGAAAATGCAGGCAGGAGGAGGAGTGGGAGGAATGAGATCAAAGGCAAAGTAATGTGACAGAGGGCCTTGAAGGGGAAGACAGGGAGATTTAATCGAAAGCTGAGAGAGACTTGAAGTCAGTGGGATTTGAGAGAGATGGGCTGGTGTGTCACAGCTGTGGGATTTTTAGCAGATTTCTGAGCAAACTGCAGGGAATAAAGAAAGAGGAGAGGAGGGGAAGGAGAGCAGACTGCTGTAGCATAGACATCTACTGCATGAGTAAGACTCTTGTGAAGATGGACAGTAAAGGGAAAGATGGATTTAAAGAAGATTTAATACATCCTGGTACTTTAGGAGACAAAGCTTATAGATAACCCATTAAAGCCCTTTTATTACCAAAAAAATCCCAACAAACATGATGAAGTTTAAAGGACTAGCAGGAAGAGACAGCACATGGTATCCTCAGCAGGCAAATGTCCTTAAAAATATATCCAGTGGCCTGCAAAAAAAAAATCAACAAGAAAAGGGCTGTTATCCTCAAACAGAGCATTCACTTGATTGCAGGACAAGCTGATCCTTGCCCTAGGTTTTGCACTTATAGATAAATAATAATAAGCAGATTTACAGGTTAGTTAAAGTTTGCTCTCCTGCTTAAGGTCCTTACCAGAGTTTTTTCTGAAAACTCGACCCAGTTGAGAGGCACTGCCCTCTCCCCTGTCCTCAGATCAGAGCTGGAGCTGACAAAATGCACCTGCCTGCCAGGAGAGGAGATTCTGAAAGTATTCTCTTCAGAAAAGTCACCAGCTTTTTGAAAAGCTAAACAAAGCAGTCAGCTGCCCACGTTGCATGGGACTGCCCCCGGCAGCCCACAGGGCACACAGGCTCTTCTGTGGTGGGACTGGCCAGCAGAGGGTGAGCCAAAGCAGCTGGGCTTGTGGTCTGGCCCCTCTGAATCCAAGCACAGACCTGCAGAAGCTTCTCACAAAGCTGGAGATCTCATACTTGCCACTCTTCTGGCTCTGCTGCAGAAAGCCCATGCTGCCAGCTGAGGGGCAGCCAGTGCGGTGAGACTGTGTGCTGCCCACCACCCCAGCAGCCGAGCAACCTGCCATGCTCCCGGGGAACCCCTCTCTTTTGAAGCATTGGTCAAAACTGGTGTGTGCCTATGAAAGACTTCCAACAAATCTGCAGTTCCCCGTGGAAGATCTGTCTGTCAGCAAATTCCCCCGGCTGCATGCTCCAGAGCCCCAGCCCGGTGGGCAGGGTTTCTGCTCACGGAGGGATGAATGGCAGAGGGAAAGCTTCAGTGATGCTCCAGGGCCAGAGGGCTGCACTCCCAAAGGAGCATCTTCTCAGTCCTGGAGAACTGGCCCACAGGAATCCAGTTCAATTTGTTGGGTCCACTGAGAGCTGCAGAAAACTACCATTTTGTGGCAGTTAAGATTAAGGATTTAGAGAAGTTTAAACAAAAAAAAAAAAAAATAGAAAAGATGAGTGCGTTCCTTGTCTTGTGTTAGAAAGACATGCGGTTTAATAAAATGAAGGCTTTCTCCAATGTCATCGGTACTGTTTCTTCTTAGCCTGGTGAAGCAGTGTCAGCTTTCTTCTGCTGACAGCATAGCAGAGTTGTGCAATGTCGGACTGTCCCAGCACCACATCGCTCTGTTTCATGCTCAGTATATCATGCAAATACAGAGTTATTGGTTTGCTAGCAAGTTTGCTCATGTGAAACGGGGCCAACAGAGGATGACTGGACAGAAATTATAGGACCCTTTCACATTATAGAAGGGCACGTGGCACATGAGATGCACCGCTGCCTGAGATCAGGGACATTCAGCAAATCTAGAATCATGTTGCACACAAATTATGTTTTCAGATTTAAATTAATTTGCCTTGAATTTTTATATTTTGGAGAGGACTCTTATTACATGGATAACAGTATACAGAGCTTTTTGCTCCATTATTTTAATGATTATACTTCAAGTTGGTAGAGACTAAGCAACTTGACAAATTCTCATTCCACCCTCTGCAAAATGAATTAGTAGGTTTGGGCTGTATTAGACCATGACACGTATAAAAGGCACCTCTGTGTGTGCTACTCACTGACATGGGCAGGAGACACCCCGACAAGCCGCTCTGCCCCTGGGAGGGCTCTTGGGTCAGCCTTGCCCTGTGCTGGTGAACTCATGGGAAATGATGCTGATACACTGTGACCTCCCCCCAAATATTTTGAAGGCTGCTGCTTCCTCTGGTTGTACCCCCCTTCCTCCTTAACCCCACAAATAAGAAATGTACTTCAAAAGGAAAGTTGCTTGAGTTTAATTCCTGAAACTACTTTTTCTCCTGAAACTATTGTGCAAACTCCCTAGAAGTACCAAAATTCTGTTTACATTTGCATTTTCCACTTGAAGGTTTTTGAAATAATTTACAGTGCCGAGGATTAAAATACACTTACTAGCCAGAAGTAAAAATATCAGTTTTTACAATTATCCCTTCTTCTGTTTTAGATTGTTTCCTACCACTCTTGGTTGGAAAGTGGCAAAGTTGGTGGCAAATTTGATCTATCAATCCAAATGAAGAGTTAAAGTCATTTTGGAAGAACAGGTGCCATCTCAAAAATAAGCAAAGAGCTTAAAAATAATTAAGGCTAAAGGTATTCATTTATTTGTATTCCAGAAGGCTGCACTTTGGACTGTCCTGAAGATAATACATTAACATTAGGATTAAATGCTGGCATGCTGTCCAAGCTTCTCACCTGATATGGAATTGCAAGCTAAAGATGCTGAGTCACTGACCTTTTTTATTAGCTCAGAGAAATAATATGACGTTGCTCAATGGTGGAGACCAGCCTAGGTTTTACAAAGATAAGAAATAGATTAATTTTCTCCCAAAGGAAGTCCATATCTTTTTGGCTTCATTTGGTGATAAGCCATCAGAAAAACAAAATGAACTGAATGAGCGGATAAAAAGGATCTGCTCATTTGTTTTGTTAAAGAAGATCTGATCTTTCTAGATGATTCCAAATAGCATCATACTGGGTCTCTGACTACCAAGGAATTGGAGACCTGATTTTCATAGCACTGCTGCCACACAGCGATGTAGCTTACCAGGGTAAACATACCATGTGGATTGCATATAGCCATAGCATGGCCAAACAAGAACTACAAAGAAACGCATCCACAAATTTTGTTTTAAACTCAAAGCAGTCTGAGATGGAAGGAGAAAGGTGAGGTCTTAGGGGAGCACAAGAACAGCTATTTGGTTCAGATGGAATTAGTCAGGTTGCCAGAAGTAACAGGGAGCATGGTCAGTACTCACTAAAAGACAGCAGCTTGGGGGATTGATGTGAAATAGTGGTGTTAAACTTTCAGAAGCAAAGATCCTACTGATGGGTCAGTAATTAAGGCACAGCTTGTAAACAAAGAGCTCTTCCATTTGGTCAGCACTTGCTGGAAAACAACTAAATATTTCTGTGGATTTTTGGCAATTACAATTACTTTTGGTACCATCCCCACAAATAACAAGGTTTCATTTCAAAGTTGCAGCTTCTACTTGTAGATCTCTTAGTATTTCAAAAGGGTGAGAATATTTAAAGTAGACTGCATCCTTAGTGCTGTTAAGCAAACATCTCCTATCAACTAGGACAGTTCTGATTCCTCTCTCAGGTTTAATTGTATTTTGGATTCTGCTACTGATCAGTTCTGTGGGTCTTGGAGAAGTCAGTGTGCAAATGGGACAAGTTATCAAATGCAGAAATCTCAGATGCAGAAGCTTGCTTCCTTCACAAATACAAGTGTAACATGCTATTGAATAGCAGCTATTCTCTTTATTTTACAGTGGGGAAAATGAAGTTATATGACTCAAGGAAAAAGAACATTTCAGTGATAAAATCAGGACAGACACCAACAATTTCTGACTGAGCTCTGTTCAGCATTTTCTCACTGATACCATACACAGAACTGGCACCAGCCTTTACAGGAAAGAGTGTCCAGCAGTTCATGTCTGGAGATCATCATTTGATTTTGCAAAATGTTCATACAGCTGAAAGTTTTCACCCTTGGTATCACTATGAGTGCCCATCATTAGAAAATGGTGACAAAATAGTTGTTATTGCTGAGAATAAAACAAGACATGAAATACACCTTCCTTTTTTTTTTGGGGGGGGGGGGGGGTTCACTCACTGTTGAGAACATGACCAGGTGAGAAATATGCCATGTTTCCTAGGTTAACAACCTACCGTTGATCCTCTGGGAAGCTCTTCAGTAGCTATGAATTTGATGGGAATTTCCCATTTGGAGAGGTGGGGGTTGCATTATATGAGAAACTCCTCAAATTCCAAGCACGCAACAAATGTAGGTTGGAAGTGCTCAGGAGACCCTGTTCCTCCAGTCTGTGGAAAATATTTCTGAATTCAGCAGGGTCTGACGGACAGACCATCCCCATGCAGCACCACTGCAGTGGCTCCCGCTGGGCCAGCCTCACGCTCTTGGGAAGGCTGGGATGTAAGGATCAGTACAAGGAGCCAACGGACCAGCCCAAGGTAATATGCTTATCACAAAGAAATGATGGAAAGCAAATAGACAGACAGTTCTGTGTTCAGTTCATCTCAGCTTCTTCTGGAGCCAGGAATAAACCGGTTTCATTTATCAGCATATAATCCGTGAAAGGCAGTGGGAACACACATGTCTTAACGTCCTCTTAGGACTGACTCCTTGGGGATGACAGCCTATCTCTTATTGCAGAAGTTCAAAGGGCAGAGGTCAGGGCTGTGAATCACAATTGTCATTAACTTTCTGATGAATGTGTAAGTGCCAACAGGCATGGTGTATACACAGGAGGTCCGGATTTTAACCTTGCCTTTTGTAAGCCTAGGAGATTATCCACACACATACCTCCAGCAAAAAAAAATCAGCCTGCATTGAAAAGAAAAAATTTCTATTGCAAAGTCAGTCCCTCTAATATAATTAAATGCCAGAATTAAGCTTGCCTTTAATGTGGCATCCTGTTGTGTATATATTACGATACACTTTTTAATGATACAACTGCATCATGCTCCTTTCAAGAGATCCCTGCTTCATTCAGTACACAGGAACAGCTGAGGTTTCTTAATGAGAATCTAAGCAGGATTTTTATTAGCACTGTCTTTCTGCACCCTCTTTTGTTTACTGAACTTGTTCCCAGTACAGCTCTGAACAGAAAATTTAAAATATAATAGTTTATTATTCTGAAAGTTCAACTCAGCTAAAGTTGAGTGCTAAGACTCAGTAGTCCAGGACAGGAAACTGAAAAATGCAGACTAAGTAAACAAGCTGAGAAAACCTAGTTTTAAGATCTTGTGTCCCCCAGCTTTTGTGACATAGCCATGTCCAGTTGCATTCACTGTGGCACTACTCCTACTCTCCTTGAAAGTTCCCCACTGAACCCTAAAAGCTGACCACATTCTGCAGCAAACATAGCAGAGACCTTTCAGAGAGCAGCATGTTTTGAACCAATCCCAGAAAATACACATCATTTACTCTCACTGGGCAAAGTCACACCAGTGTCCTCAGGCTGACTGATTGACTGTCGGATATGTTTGCACAACACAGAATCCTACCAAATACAGAATACCTGGAGGTGCCATAGGGAAATGTAAAGCTGAAAACCTGAAATTCCCTCTGATCTGTCTCAGAATTGGTCACTATATCTAATGCCTACATGCATGCACACAGAACGAACTCCTCTCTACAAAGGATCCCGAAGGTGGACAGATTGACCAAAATTCCCAGAACAAGGCAAAGCATCCACTCCTTCTGTTTCCCAGGAGGCAACATGAGTGATGCATTTGTGGCACCAGGAGCACAGGGCTGAGAGCTGGCTGTAAGGCAGTGGAAGCTCTAATGTGGGAGCCTCCACCTTCAGACTGCCAAGAGGTCCAATATGCTATGCCAAAGAAAAAAGCAACACGAATAGCCTGTTTCTTAAAAAGAAGCTAAAGTGGAAACCCATAATCTATTCAAAGGTTTCAGAGGAGAATCTGTTCAGGAAAACCAGCAAGTATTCTGTCTGTGTGGGTTAGCTCTTTCAACCATGACTTCTTAACATACCAGCTCTAGGGGATCTTCAACAAAGATGCAGGTTTTCACATGGAGATGTCCTGTTGAGTACTCTGGGATATCCTGCCCAGCCTCCAGCCACCAACGCAGAGGGCGTGGGGGTCCAATAGGTCCTGTGTTGTACCTGCAGCACTGTGTGGATGACTTGGTTGCCCTCAGTAGCTTATGTCCAGGCATCTGCCTTGCTCCTCAACAGCTGAGGCTGGCAGTGTTTTGGCATGCATAGCCCATTTGCTGCCATCCACCCGATGCTCCCACATACCTGCCAGCTGCACCTGCCTGGCCAAAGCAGGGTGCCAAAGGCAACAGCAAGTCATTGCCATGTTCACCCCAAGATGCTGTTGTGAACACGAGTTGTTCTTGCTGTGTTTTGTTTTTAATGGGGCTGAAACTGTACTTCCCACAGAGCTTCAAAAGTGGAAAAGAAAGCCTTAGATGACCTTTCAAGGGAGGATGGCTTGGGAGGTGCCTTTTATCTTAAACTAACTTCAGCAGAAGAATGAGCAAACAGTCAGACAAGTGTCGAAATGAATGATGAATCCACGCATCTGATAGCTGAGCCAGTTTTGAAATAATACCATACTTTATTATTTTAGATTGAAAAACAGGGCTGTTCAAAAGTTAAGCGATTAAAACTGTGCGAACTGCAGCCAATGGAAATATTGTCTTTGACTTCAACAGAAACAGAAAATCTCTGAGTTAATCTGCAACAACTTTTTACACTGGAGTGTTTACTAGTTGCTGACAATCATTAGCTTTCATCCTTTTCCTCCAATTCAATCATGTTAAATCTTTCCTGGGCGGTACATTTTATTATCACTCATTTGCTGCCTAGCTTAATATTTTCTCCTCAGATTTTTGAGAGGAAGATGAAAAGCTGATCTGTTTCCAGAATCTGTGATAGGAAAACCGCCAGATAAACAAACAAACAAAAAATGGAGAAAGAAAGCCTACTTAGGTCCTATAGAGAAGGCAAGAGAGATTGCTGTTATCTCATGGAGGGAGCTGAGGGACAAGCTTACAAAATATTTTATTGACCATTTTCCCTTAGAGCAAAGCCTTGTTGCTGCTAATGTCATACTGCAGTCCAGCTCTAGTCAGGTTTACCCATTCTGTGAAAGACAAACCCATAACAAAAATTAAAATTACACATATACGCAGGGTGATGCTGAAAGTGGACTGTGCATGAACAGAACTTGGTCATTTTTTATTCAGGGATAGTGTCACTTTACCACAAAGCAGATTAATCAACTTGCCACTGCTTCAAAGATCTTGTTTCCTTTCCCTCCTCTTCCTTTTCCTAAGCCCAGACCCAGTCACACAATCCTATCCTGTCCTTTGCATTAGCTTTGGTGCTCTTCAGTATGTTCATGCTTTGAGTCAAATCCATGTGCTAGCACAAAACAATTCACTTTTTTTTCCAGTTTAATCTTCTTTTGATTCCTGTAAATTGAAATGGCTTCGTGCAGGGTCAGAAAAACACAAGCCAGTACAAGTAAGAGGAGGACGGCCAAGGCGTGAGGAGAGCAGGGAGAAGGGTACAGAACTTCTTTCTTTATGTGGAAATGAGCTGTTAGACTATCTCAAGCCCAAACGTGTAACTTCACCTGTGGGAGCGTTGCTGCTGACACTTTAATTCTTTGTTATGTGCCCTGTAGACTTGTCTTAGCAGCCATCTGCAGCCTGTCAGTAATTACATAGCCTGGCTCAGAAGACTGAGCAATAACGTGATATATAGTGAACATAAAGAACTCCAAGAGAAAACTATCCTGGACACCAGATTTTAAATGTGTTTAGAGGCCTGAAATGCAGAGTAGCATCTAGTGAGGCATTTCCAAAGTACCTAGATATCCCTCGAGAGCTGTGCGTGTCTTTCCAGTTGTAGCATCTTTGTCTTCAAGAACCTGGCCCTCACATCCACACAACCTTCTCCATCATTTAGAAGCATGTCTTCCTTTCTGCAACACAGTCTGGGAAGCCAGTGTGGTAACACCCCCAGAGAGCCTGCAGCCCGTGGTCCACGGCTGCTTTTTCCCACAGCGGTGTGTATGCAGTATGTATGAGCAGTGGTGAGCCAGCAGCTGGCAGAGCTGTTCCCTCACACGTGGTTTCTCACAGGGAGAAAGCAGAGCTATTGAGCTCATATTCTAGCCGTGCTTCAGGACCTGAAGATATATCCATGAATATAAGCTGCCAAAGAAAGATACAAGTGGGATATAAAATTGTTTGAATACCTGAACTAATTAATAGAAAACCAGTGCTTTGGTTTTGTTGTTTGGTTTGGGTTTTTTTCAATCTAGTTGGTCTATTTGCTTCGAATAGGAATGGCAAATTGGCATTTCAGATTCATGCTGACCTAGCTAAGGGCATGTTTTACTCTTTTTGCCTGGAACATGCTTAGGCTTATTAATAAATTTAATCTTCTGTTACACATAGTAATAAACAGGTTTCTACTTGGGATTTTGAGCAACTATTTCATGATTTAGTTAAAGCCTTTTCCTTGGTGGACTGCCACAGAATTATACAGCTCTTATGAAAAGGAAGATTAGAGCAGACTGGTGGAACAGGAGTCATGAGAAATTTGAGAAGAACAAAGGTTTCTCATGGGATGCTTGATATGACCAAAACCTGCACATATGCATCCACTAAAAGGGAGGTTATTCGGTACCATAATTCCTGTATTAAAGCTCAAGGAGAAAATAACTAGCATTATACTGAATTATTTTGAGCATGGAGTCTTTTGGCTGGCTACTGTATCTGCTGTTCTTCTTTATGGCTCTGCTGCTATACAACCAGAACAGCCTGCAGCAAGCAACCCTTGCAGCCTTCTCTGCCCTTTGCACCGTGTGTGGATCCAAGCAGGGCACAAACGCTGCCAGCAGCGCTGCCTTGGCACTGCTACTCTACGACCCTAATTTTGGAAAGAACCAGCTGGCAGCAGCTAATCCCATGGACAAAAATCCTGGTGTCAGAGCCATGGAGCGTGGGAGCGCTGCAGGTTTGGCAGGCAGACGGTTGCTTTGTCACATAACTGTGCAAAGTACACTTCTTGCGGTAAAACATTACAGCACATTACAGGTCATCTGGGGCAAGGGTTGCATTTCCCCTAGTCTTATCTTGGTGCCTGATGCATTCTTTCACGGAAACTGGGATTTGGACAAAGATTAAAGAAGACATGGATGTGAACAACTGGGTTACCACATGGAGGCTGTATTACTGTTACTGGCAGTGTTAGCAAGGGTTAGAAATGTGAAGCCTATAATTATTTACAGGCATAGGAGAGAAACCAGGCAAGTTTTTTTCTATAAACCTCAAATACTAGAACAATGGAACCTTGAGAGATTTAGTAATGTGAAGCATGGTTTAGGTTCCAATTCTTATCTCACTTGCTCAGCTTTAACTATTTCTTAAAACTTTAAGTAAAAATCTTCCTGAATGTCACCTGAAAGGCATATATATGCATACATATATATATTACAGAGCCTGAGCTGAACAGAGTATAAATAACTGAAATGTGAACCTTGTGCAAAGCAAGGTTATAAACACAGACTTGATTGTATAAAGGTGTAGCACTACTTTTAAAGCTTTTTAAATATCTTTATTATTTTATGACCATAGCTTTGGTATGCTAGTATGATCATAGCTGTTGAATGGTGACAAGAATATGCTTTGTCACCCGTCCCAAGGCAGTGAGTCTGAGAAGAGGTGAGGACACAGTATACACTTCACCTAGGCACTGCTCCCACCTTCTGCACAGGGAGATCAGGTCACCCAGCAGCGCTCCCCGGGTCCCATGTCAGGGATTTGCCAGGGAATATCCAGCTCAGACCAAGGGGTCCCTCAGTAGTCCTGAGCTTTTCAACAGTCCTCTTTGACCCGATGCTCTTCCCTGCACTTTCCAGTCACTGGTGCTTCTGTCTTCAACTCCTTTCCGAGTTACAGCCCACAAAGGATGCAGTTTCATGAGCGCTTAAAGGCTGGCATAGGGCAGGGATGCCACTAGCCCACTGCTGGCTCCTGTCAGCTGTGCCGATGGTAGCAGAGGAGACAGGACGAGAAACTGTGATTGCTGAACCGCTGCCCAATTCACTGCCAGGGGGACCCTGCTCAAAGGGGGCACGGTGGTGGGGGCACGGCAGGGAGGGAGGCTGTGTGCCCTGCCTTGGAGCCCTCAGCATCCTGCAAGCAGCCTCTCCTCGTGGGCAGGTGCTGTCACTGCTCTTTCTTACACAGTAGTTTTGTAGCAGACCTTGTGGGAAACTGAGGCTCTTACTCTAAGATAACTAGATCAACCCCTAGAGCTGGGGGCCTACAGTTAAGGGAAGCAATAATTATTCTAGGTACTTAAGCAGCCTGGATCCCACCCAAAGCAGCTTGACATCTCTGCTCCTCAGCTTGTCTACCTGTGCACTAGTCCACTTGCCAGTTCCTTGGAGGTGCTTGAAATAACAACAATGTATTAAGAAGTGCTGCAACTCTGTGTATGAGGCCAACATTTAAAATTGCATCAATTGGTCCACTGAGAGAAACTTCACAAAAGGCATTTCCAGTATCTTCTGATTGACTTGTCTTTGAAATGGAGCCTCCAAAACATCTCTAATTTCCTCTGGAAGAGAGACCCTGAGAGGTGCTTGTCTGGTGGAAATCGCCTCATACTTGGAGGTCTGAACGGTGATATCAGTTGCCTACAAAGAATACATTATAACAAAGACTGAGTTTCTCTCTCCATGTTCTCCTTTTCAAGGTTTCTTCTTAATATTTTGATTTTGCACTGATCTCTGTATAAAACATTTAGAAAATCACCAAACAAATTAATGAGACAAGGAAAATGCATTTCCAGTGTCTTTCAACTTTTCAGTAGAACTTTATACTCCATATAAAGTAGATTATATACAATGTACAATACACAGTAGATGAGATGAAGATACTTTCTAATTAAAGACTTGGAGATAAACTTGCAACTGAGGAAGGCATAATTGACTTCTGGAGATTATTTAGTGTTTGATTACTAGCGGACTGTTTTCTCCACTCCTGCTACTTAATGTATCCTAGTTTTTTCCCTATATTCCTGAACAAAATACTTTGCTATACTATTATGTCTGAAAATAGATTAGTTTCCACTAGCTAAGGTATGGCACTCAATAGAAGTTTGAGATTGCTTTTCTGTGGTTTTATAATGGCCATTGCTAAGTAGAACTACTATATTAAAGCCTGTAAGTTATTATTTTTCTTGCCACGTGAAGAGTGGGTTAGTCTTTAAGGAATATGATGTCCTGGTTATTATAAAAGTACCAAAGGGTATTTGCTGACTTCCTCAGTCTTTCTAAATAGATGCAGGTCTTGAGATTAAAGCCTACTGTCTGTGATTTAGTACTTTGGACAAAAATCAATAGAAGAAAATGTATGTGTGTAATCTTTTTTTGTGACCATCCCTGCTTCAAATTGGCAAGAAGATTAAGTGTTCAAATTAGATAATTTTTTGAGACTCTGGACTTACTTAGGGGCATGGAAAGCTTTCACTATAATTTTTGACAAACTCTTATCAAATCCTACTCTGCTATCTCATTTTCTTCCTGAAGGTTAGGTTGTTTCCTGCTGCTGTTTTATCTAAGGTATGAACACCTGTATGTATGGCCAATTAAAATGCAAGAGGATTATTCCCATTTGCTTCATTGTTACATGACCAAAAGCCTACAGGTGAGCGATCTTGTAAATATTGACTACTCCTGCCAGGAATCAACCCACCGCAATTTACACCCCAGTAACAATACTGAATGATGGAAGGAGACAGAACTGCAACACACAAAAATCTGCCAGGCAATGAACAAATACACAAAGTGGTGAAAAAAAGATCCCATCTTGGGAAATTTGTGATATTTCCAGCTTTGCAGATCTAATACTGTGGCAGTTCAGTATCTGAGCTGGACCTGAGCTGAATGCCTGTGGGTACAGAAGAATTGAAGATTCAAATTAGATATCTACGTATGTAGATATGTCTGCTTTCTCTGTCAGGGAGACTTCACTACATGAGGACACAGCAAACTGCTCCCAGGATGGGAAAAGCCTGTGGCTCTAGGTTAATGCCAGGCAGGGGAACACACCTCCAAGCGGGACTGTAGAGCCCAGGCCACCCGCCATAGCCCATCCCAAGGCAGGAGTGCAGGATGTGGCTACAGCCACTTTGCCCCTCGGTAGCCTGGGGTGCACCTGGCACAGCAGCTCACTGGCTCTGCTTTTGCTTCCCGGTATGGAAAACACTTGGGGCTGAAAATTTGTGTTAAAACCAAGGTAAGAGCTGCTGCTAATACACTAATGCACCTCACTTAGGCAGTGCTTTTTTTTTTTCCACTATGGATCAGTATTTCAGTATTAGCTAATTTTTCTGTATAATATAAATATGCTACAGCTTGTGTATGGCAAGAAACATGAGGCAGTTGCTAAAGAGCAAAATGTGATTTATTTGTTCTGCTTTTCAACTAACTTTGAAATGCTCCAACTAATATTCAGCTAATATTTGGGGGTTTGTGAGTTGTTTTCAGGAGAAGCTGATCATAATTAGGACTTTTTGGTGTATCCTCTTTCAGTGTAAGAAAATTGCACAGACTTATGCTCCTATGGTGGGAATCCAAGTAACCAAGGATTTCAGAAGCTGCACACATATCCAAGTTCAGTCCTTGATAAAGGTTAGCTGTCAACAAAGTGTGTGGAAGGACTTTGCACACCGCCCCTGTTTCAGGTCATGCCGCTATTTTTTCTCCTATCTTATGCCTAAGAAGGAATTTTCTGCTTCTGATACTCACGATGAATGAAATGACACGTTAAAGAAAACAACTTGGCATACAGAGAGGATGAGAAGGGAGTTGGTATTCTTCTTTGATATTGAGCACCTGGCATTCTTTTAATTTATATTACACAGTTATTACCTACTAAGAAAAAAACAATTGGGTCAGCCTGTGAAAAAGAATATAAAGATAATCCTATAGTACAGACTCTCCAGCTTAGAAGATGCTGGAAAGAAGAAGATGAACTGGGAAATAATTTGGAAGTTTTTACTTTCTTTGGATGTACTTTGTATCTTGTGGGCATCACCAAAGAAGAGCTTCTTCAGGAGAGATCAGGACATGACGACAGGTGAATTGGTAGGAGAGGGAGTCTGCAAGGGAAGAGGTCATGGCAGGAGAAAAGGTGAACAGGATGCAGCGGGCATCGGTCGCCACTCCCGACTACTCTGAGAGGCAGTGACTCAGCAATTTGCACACAGAATGATTCCCATGCTACAACCTCTGCTATTACCACCAGCAGCATTCATGAGGTGATTAGATATGCCAGAGTCAGCCAAGGCACCATAATCACGTATTGTGCACAGTCACGGCAAAAGAGTATGTGGGCTACTAAGAAACTAGAAATTCAAGTTCTTTGGAAAAGGAACATGCTGATATAGACCAAGTGATGAAAAGTTATTATGATTTTCACTTCCATCATAAACACATGAAACTTTATAGACTGAAATGCACAGTTCGTCTTTACTGAAGTAAGTAAAGAACTCCAACCCTCAAAACCAATTGTATGAATAAGAAATCACACAAAAGAAAACTAGAAATGCACCACTCAGGCTCATGACAGAACTTAATCCTACTACAGCCATTTCCACACATCAGGTGACAGCAACAAAAAGAGGTTTTAAAGCAATATAGAGAAGCCACAGTAGTGCCTTTCATACACTCATTGGGAAGTTAGCTTTGAGAAGAATCAGCATTGTAACTTTGACTGCAATAAGTCTCTGCTAGTCATCTTCCTCACTGCAGAGGAAGATCCTTCGGAAGACCCTTCACTTGAATCTCTTCAGTGTCGTGACTCCCCCAAACAGATTATTTAACCCAAGTTGCTAGTTGGCAAGACTTTCCGCATCAAGAAATCATTGCCTGAGCACAGGTCTCTCCAGTGCCTCAGGAAATGCCTGGATGCCTCCTCACTCAGTTATTGCATCTTCTGCTCACCTGAGTCCACTGTACTGGACATAGGTGCACATCATAAAAAAAAGGAAAATGATCTTTTTTCCTACCAAATGTCACATTCCAAAGCTTTGAAAGTAGATTGTACCATCTGAAGTCTTTTAATTTTATTCAGGGAATAACACAATATTCAGCAATGTCAGCTCAACAGTCACCTCCAACAATTTTGCTTTAGAAATTTTTGAGATGATTCATGAAGAAAAACAAACCTTCCTTTCTTCCCTGTAATAACAGCCTCATCACAAGACATCTACTTTTTACTTATTACTTCTAGTGACAGTCAGTAAAAGAAAGGATTCTGTAGGAGTGGTCTTAACCGTGAGTATACACATCTTTAATCTCTCCCAGCGGATATATTCTCAAAGTGCCAAGCTACTCTGTTTAGATTTAGTGGCAGCTGATTTTAATAGCTTTGCAGATACACAAAAGACAAAGTGAGTTATTCTCTGTAGAGGAAAGCAGGAACACGCAAACCTTAAAGGCAGCTTCTCACTGTTGCCAGTGCCGTGTCATACATTCTCCTCCCACCAACTTACTGTCTCAAAAGTACATGGGCCTATTCCCTTGACTATTTTCCAACAATAAAGCATTTCCAGATCCCTGCAGATCTTCATCCAAATTCTATCAGCTGATGGCTTTTTAACAGTTTTCAAGGCAAGGATCACTAAGTTCTCTTACAATTTTGTAACTTCAGTACGTCTTTATTTCTTAAAATATTTTTGTTTCCTAGCATAGACATTTCTACGTGCTGTCATGCTGCACAACACTATTGTAAACAAACAGGTGAATCTCACCTGGAAACAATTTTTCCATCTCTGTAAAAAATAAATGATGTTTCATTTTTACAACTCGGTTGAGACAATTTGTGTTCCTTTTCACACAAGCAAGGCTTCTCTGTTAAACTTCTGTTCTAAAACAGAGCAGGGAGGAGAAAAAAAAAGCTAGTATTTGCTTAACTAGATATACAATTTAATTTGAGCAATTACTCTAATTGATTCAACTGAACACAAAGTTAAAAAAAAGAAAAAAAACAACAAAAAAACAAAACCAAACACATAAACCCCCCCAACAGATTGAAAATGTACTAGAGTCACACTCCCTGGTCACATTTCCCAAATAAATGCTAGTTTGCTCTGTGATTGGTGGATACTGCTTCAGGAAAGGGGAATAGTCCCTATCTGGAACTGAAAAGCAGCTACTTAATAGAGAAGGAAATAATAAAGTGGACTAGGTATAAAACAGATCTTGTTGGGGCAAAGGGAGGGAATTTGGGCTGAGTCTACTCTTACAAGAGTTCCATGTTGCTAAGTTTAGGCAATGGATGCTTTCCAGAAGGAGATATTTCTTCTCCACAAAATGCTTTTCTAGCAAACATTTTTTTTTCCAAGTTGAATCCAGAAGACTTTTCTTTGGACTCTCCAGAGAAACTAGTCAAGTCTTGGGGCTGGGGATATTGGTGCGAAGCTAATAACATCATCCAAAGTACTGCCTGTATGTTTAGAGCAGCTTTTTTTCATATTAAGTGTACTGGAAGTAATTATACATGATACTAAGTGTACTGGAAATAATTATACAACGTTATGCGTGTAGGCAGATATTATACAACAGTGGTTTGTTTAGAAGTTGTATTTTATGTGATGCACAAATGAATGCTTCTGCATGTGATGCTGTCAGGCTTAGTATGGCTTACACCACTCCTCTGTGCCACAGTACCCTGCAAAGGAAAAGACTGTGGATAGCTCCACACTGTCAGAACACATGCATTAAAACTGAAGGGAAAAAGGCTCCAGCTGAAGACGGTAAACACCTCATAAACAGAGCTGACTTGTCACACTGTTATGCTAAAGATTACAATGTGAGAAAACAGAGTTTACATTTTCATCAGCTTTACTGATGCAGAAGGAAAATAACTTGGATGTCTGTTATAAACAATGTACTAGCTCTACAGCTGATAAGACTAAGCACACGGGACTGGAAATAGAGCAGATAACAGCACTGAAATAACACAAAAATGAGCCACGTTTAAATGTGGAGAAAGACAGACACTGAAAATGTGCTCTTGAATTTCAGGTCAAAGAGTAGCATTAGTGGTCAGCTGAAGAGTACAGACTGCGTAATAGCAGCCTACATCATAATAAAGCTGATCTTAGTTTGAAAATTTTGTGTATGTTACTAGAAATGTTTACAGTCAATTAAACACAGCAGCACACTCAAAGCAGCTGGGATCACAGGAAATGCCCAGTTCTTTCAAACATGTCTCTCAGCAACACAGTGCTTCTCCCTATCAGCCAAGTGGACTGGGAGCACGGATCCTAAATAACCCAGACAGGTTTGCCCAGATTCATAAGACGACAAAGTTAAGCTTGCTCTGAAACAATGTTTGCTCCAAAACCAGGTTCAACTGCCCTAAGAGAAGGAAAGGGACCAAGACAGCTGGCCCCTTTAGGTGCTACTTGGCCGCATTTGTCACTGCTGAGGCTCCTCGGGTACTCCAGCTCCAACTTAAAGCTGCGGAAAACCTGAGGCTGGGTGGCAGCATGGTGGCACCAGCATTAAATCTTGATCTTTTGGTGCAACTGTTCTCAAATAAGCAGGGCAGTTCACAAAGTCTCTGCCCTCTCAGATCTGAAATAATGTACAACTCAGCTATCGTGTGAGGGATATGCCTCATCAGACTCCTGTTGCCAAGCATCAGATTTTTTGTCCTCTCGCTTTTTCAAAAATTAAAAAGGTTGTGGGATTTTTTTAACTAAAAGTTTATTTTCTTCTCCCTCAAATTAACCCAACAGGTCTTCTCCAGATCTACAACAGTACCAACAGCAGCATTACTTTCAATTAGACTGGCCATTATAATTTTAGCCAAAACCATGAATTTTTAAAAAGCCATGAGCCCCTAAAACCAGGACATTAAAAATTCAATGTTTGTAATTTTAATTATAACGGCCACTGCTTGTTCTTGTTCTGTCAATGCTTCCCTTTGTGTACAAACTTTGGTCATTAAAAAAATAGCCAAGATATAGATCATTTCACTTTTGAGTGGTTTTATTTTAATATTTGATATTTTCCACTAATGCATTTTAGGTTTATTATTCTGATGCGCTGGGAGCTCGTCCTATCCTCAAGGCACCTCATGTCCTGGAATAAAGAGAATTAGGCACTTCTTGTCAGTACAGTCATTCAGTTAATGAAATATAACACAGTTCATCCACTAGTGGGCTACACCACAATTTAAATATTCTCCTAATTCTCAAACCCTTAGCCATGCAATCCTACTGCATACCAGCGTGGCTTGTCCGGAAGACCTACAAAGACAGAGCTTTGCGAATGTAAGAAAAATGAGGGTCCAGGGAAAATGAATTTCAGCTTCTCTTCAAGTTAACGTTCAGTTCCTTATCTTTGTCTCTTAATTTAGAACTCAAGTAGCACTGATAGGCCTTCCTTCTATTTCGTATCAAATGTAAAATACACACCCGGCCATGCCCCTGCTGCCTCCTTCCTGAGGTGAACGCTGCCCAGGACAATCCCAGGGAACCAGCTCATTTTCACATCCCCAGCAGCGGGGCCTTCTCCCGGCACCGCAGGACCGGGCTCTGCAGCCGGACCAGCGCTGTCCCGGGGCCATGCGGTGTCTGGGGAGCCTCACTGCACTCACTCACAGCACCTACAGGCTCCTGGGTTTCGAGATGTCTGCTCTGATCGGTGATAGATACACCTGACGGCTGTCAGTCCAGCCTCCACGCTTCAGGACCTGTCAGTTAGGACCTTTGTCTGGGCACACTCAGTCATCCCTCTGTCACACCATGGTCCCTTGGGAACACCGGCCCTGCCGGCCCAACCAGTGCGACGCCAGCAGCCGCCCCCGCCCTCCCGTCCGCCGTCCCGTCCGCCGACCCTCTGGTCCCAGCCGCAGGGCTGCCCGGGGACGGAGCAGGGCCATTTCCAGCAGGACGCCTCCTGCCCTCCGCGCGGGCCCAGCGCCGGAACGGGACGAGGCGCGCGCGTGCTGCCTGAGCCGCGCCTTCCGCCCGCGGCCGCCTCTGGCGCTGAGGGGAGGCCGCCGCGCCGGGCCGGCAAGNCCGCCCGCCAGCAGCGAGCCCGGGCCGGGGGTGGGTCCCGAGGGCGGAAAGTGCTGAGTCACGGCCTGACGCGCTGTTGCCGCTGTCACGTGCGGCGCCGGGCCCGGCTCCCGCCGCCGTTGCCGCGGAGCAGAGCGCTCCCCGCGCCGCGCAGGCTCCGCTCTCCTCCCTCCTTCTCTCTCCGCTTCCCGCCGCTGCGCTGCGCTCCGCCGCGGGCCGGCATGGGGCTGCTGTCGCAGGGCTCGCCGCTGAGCTGGGAGGAGACGCGGCGGCACGCGGAGCACGTGCGGAAGCACGGCATCCTCCAGTTCCTCCACATCTACCGCGCCGTGCGCGACCGCCACAAGGACGTCCTCAAATGGGGCGATGAGGTGAGACCCCGGCGCGGCCCGCACCGCCAGGCCTGCCGCCGCCTCCGCCGTCCGGACGCAGGTGCCGCTCCGGTGCGATGCGATGCGGCCCGGCCCGGGCCGTGCCCGCCGCGGTGCCCGGGAGCGGGTCCGTCCGCTCGGCCGCGGGTGCCAGGCGGGAGGGGAGAGCCGGGGCCGCCCGGTGGGGCTTTGTTTCCCCCGCACGCGTTGTCTGTCGCTCCCTCGCCGCCTCCGGTAGCGCAGCGCGGTTGCCCCGGTGGTACCCTGTGATTTGTAAACGCTGAAACAACTTCAGGGCTTCCGTCAGGCGGCTGTGAGCCCGCCCCGGCAGCCCCGGGAGGTGCGTTCCCGGGGAGGTGATGCCGGGCAGCGCCGGCGCGGGCCCCGGAGCGCGGGCTGGTCACCGGCTGTGCGCGGCCGAGCTGCCGGCAGGACCCGCGCGGCCTGCGGGAGGGGAGCCGGGGCTGCAGGGTGCGGGTGGGCTCGGCGGTGGCAGACCTGTCACAGGCACCAGGTCCCCTTTGTGGTCCCTGCTTGCCCCTGTGGAAGGGGACCTGCCAAACATGGCTTTACTCCAGAGGCTTCCAGGCGTCCGGCAGGAGTGGGGCTGCCTCTGGGGCGAGGATGAGTATGGTTACTTGGGTTGTGGCTTGAACTTTGCTACAGGTGCTTTCTGCCCGAGGGCCGTGACTTTATCCACAGGTCTTGCGCATGTTGCTGTGTGAGCCTGTGCTGAGTTGCGTCCCAGCCTGACAGCGTTCTGCGAGGAGCAGAGTCTCCCTCCTGTATTGGTCTGTAGAGAGTCCCAGCTTCCCCTAGGGACAGGGTCCTGCTTCTCGTGTGCTACACTGGAAGCCTTCCTCCACCGCGGTGTCAGTGTGGGTCAGCATTTGTCACTTGGGGGTGTCTGTGATGTGACTGCAGGGAAATTGAAGAGCAGAGTAGGAAGTGAGCAGTGTGGGGACTTGTCCATCACATCTCCATCTCATGCTCCTTTCTGAACAGCAAAGGCGTTGGTGAGAAAACTTGGCCTGGGTGGTACAGTAGCTGTTCACAGATGGTCCTTGCCAGAGGAAAATGCTGTTCCCCTTACACACCTTGAGAGACCTTATTTGTTAAAGTCTGTTCTTTGTTTAAGGAATTACTGTCATATTGTCACATAACTTCGCAATGCAAGCATCAGAGCATGTGAACTGCTTTACAGAGGAGTGAGTGCGGACTTAGCTACTAAAATCTGTCTGTGCTGCTGCTATGTCTAGTCTATACCACGGGGTTTTGCAGACAGTTTTGTGGACTCAGGAAATTCAAATACACATGTATCTCTCTCTCTGATGTGTCTGTATTCCTATATCTCTTTTATGACTGAAGTTATGCTCACAGAAGAGCCTCAACAACAGTCTTAAGTTGAAGAATATAGACAGAGCAGATTCTTCCAGTTGCTCTGAGACCTAGCTTGAGGGTTTTCTCGTTAATCTTTAAGATGGGGGACTCATTTATCAATGGGTGTTACATTTGAGTTGTCTTTGCTTTCTCAGGGTAAGGTTTCACAAGACAGCCCAGCTAAGGTTGATCCGCTAGCAAGCTGGTTCAGCTTCCTTCCCCTTGCTCCAGTTTTGTGTCTCTTTTGCCTTCCTTGCGTTGTTATTGGCTGCGCTAGTTCAAGGAGTAAAACGAGCAGAACACTTCTCCCATTCAGTCTGCTGGGGAGCTTTGTTTTGTCAGCATAGCTTCCACTGTTTCACTGCAAGATCCAACGAATTCTGCTTAATGTAAGGAAAGTAGCAGGAACATGTGGAGGAAAGGGGCAAGGAGGACCTTCCCCTGCAGCACTGTTGTGGTTTATAAAGCCACGGGACAGTTTTTGCTGAACACCTGGTGGGCTGAGGCAGGGACAGGGAAGGTTTCACTTACCACTTAGGGTCACGGGCAGGAAACTGACACGACTTGTGAAGAACAGGAAAAACAACTGAATTTATTAGCTATTTACAACAAGAAGCAGGATATTGAAAGAGAGAAACCACATCCTACAAAAAAGGCACTTCTCCCCCACCCCTCCCTTCTTCCCAAAGCCCAAAGGCTTTGTTCTGTACCTTCTCCCCTCCCTGGCGGCACAGGGGGGCAGGGAGTGGGGGGGATGCAGTCAGTCCGCTGCTCCTTCCTCCTCACAGCCTCTCCCAGCTGCCACGCAAAGTCCCTTCCTCACGTTGAGAGTCTTTCTCTAGAACTTCTCTGACGTGAGTCCTTTTCCAAACAGGGCTACAGTCCCCCAACAACTGCCGGCTCTGGCATGGGGCTTCTAGTTCCAGTGTGGGGTCCTCCACGGCTGCTTCTCAATTCCAAGCAGGGCCACAGTACTTCCTGCGTGAGGTCCTCCACAGCTCTTCACCACGTGGCAGGGGTTCTCTTTCATGGTTCCAACTCAGTACCTTCATGGCTGTCTCTTTCAGCATCTTTCTTCTCTTCTCCGCTGCAGGTCTTCATCGGCCCCTGGGAAAACGGACCCCCGGGTGAGCCATGGCGGAGGCTTGGCTACGGCAGGTCGTTTCGCAGAAGCCGGGCAGGCGGCTGGATGGTGGACTGGCCTGCCCAAGCCATGCCAAACCCATTGTTCTGTGCCCTCTCTTAAATATGTTATTCGCAGAGGTGCTGATTGGCTCAGCCCTGGCCTGGGGTGGGCACCGCATCCTGAGCTGGGACACTTATACTTCAAGCAGTTTTCTTACAAAAAGACTACCTGATGGTGGTACCCTTCCCCCACTTCCCCCATTACCAAACGTCTGGGGGGGGGAAGGGGGTGACTTGTTAAGAGTCCTTTAAAAAAGGAGCCACCACTGTAACCCCTCCCTTGCCTCCAGCAGCCGATTGGAAGCTAGGGGAACTCTCAGCAGTTGCTTAAGGAGCCATTACACCTCTCCCTGCTATCAGACAAAACCCCCCACACAAAACCATAACAAGCACCCACGGCTAACCGCTTGGTAAGCTTAGCTGTACAGTGTGACTGCACCGCAGGAGCCTTGTTCTTCCTTTGGCATGGTGACCTTGCTGAAGAAAGTATTTATGCTCGGTAAATGGTGGTGCATTATGTTTAACGATATTAACAATTTTCTCGTGTCGTGCCCAATGTGGCAAGAGGCAGAATTTTAAGAACAGTATGATCATTGCTGTGTTTCTGATAAGGAGGTAAGAGCTATATTTGAAATGCCTGTGAACATTCAGAGAAGGTCAGGTAACCTGGTTCATTCCTCTGATTTTAGCAAATGGTAATAAACTCAGGTGTGGCAGTTTACCTGTATCCTGCTGTGTTGTGTAATTATTTTTTTTTTTTTTTACATAACACAGCATTTAGGAGTGTATTAGTGTACCAGATGCTTGTTGCCAGTCTGCTCTTGTTGTGCAAACACAAAAACACACCTGTCTGAGTAGCTTATTTCAACTGTGTAGATTAGACTAGTGGGGAAAGCAGTGAGTTTGTTTTCTGTTTTTGCTCTCAAATATCTAGTTATTGGAAGGTGGCGCCACATTTACATTCAGCTTAGATGAATCAACTGACTAGCTGGACAACTTTCATAAAAAGCCTTTTGTTCACTTTGACCTTCATGTATAAAGTCATAGCCTGAGGATATTTTATTGTCTGAAAAACCTCTTAAAGATAGAAATCAAGAATGAAGATGACAGCCCTCACGTAATGGTAGAGATTAAATCAGAATAAACAAAATGACTTTTGAGTTTGAGAGATGTTTCTGAGACCATGTTTAGCAAAAGATGTATTTTTTTGTTTCATTTTTAAAGAATGCTTATGAGGAAAAAAACCCCAACTTTTAGCATGTACTGAGTTTGTCTTTCAGGGGAGACATGTGAATACTTTAACGATTGTCCTCATCCAGCTGATGCCATTGTGAAAAAGAAAAGCTGTGTTTGCTTGTGAGTATAGAACCCGCCTTTGCTTGGGATCTGTTTTCGACAGGACTCCACTTCGCGGTAAGACTCATTAGAAGACCTGTGGTGGTTCTGTGGGGAGCTTGTAACTTCCAAGGGACTCCATTCCCTGTGATCCCAGCAAGTGAAACAGTGGGGAATTATCTCACGCTTTCTTTTTCGTGCGTGCCAGACAAAAGTGTTGAGGCCAAGTGCTTATGGAGCAGGATGGTGGATTCGTTTTGAAGGAAGCAAGGCAGAATCACAACTTCACAGAATGTTAGGGGTTGGAAGGGACCTTGAAAGATCATCTAGTCCAATCCCCTGAATCCCCCCTACGCTTGCATTGCAGGGTTTTGTTCCCTAGTGCTCCCATCCTCCTCTGTGTAAAAAGCTGGAAGGTCAAAACACTGGTTCTGCTGCCTCTTGAAAAGTCAGCTGTCTTCTCGCTTGCAGGGCTAGTAGAACCAAGGGCTTTACCAAACAGCTTTTGTCTTTTTGGTAGGCAGTTTTTTTACTCTATTTTCCACAACCATGAGGTCTTTGCAATGGTAAACAAAAAAAGGCCTATAAATGGAAGTGTAACAGAGAATAAGACCTGCTTAAAAAACATCTTTCTAAAGGTCACTTTGCATTTGCAGAGGTCTTTTGCCTCTTAATCATCTTTCTGCCTCATTTAAAACTGACAGTTGGCCTCCCTTTTTAATGCCTGGCTTTTCCTGACTGTGGAAAATACAAAACACTGAACTATCTCATTATTACTCATCAAACCCCTCCTTATTAACCTTGCCTTAATGCCCACAGAAGTTGGGCTACAATTAGATCTGCTGAGGAGACCCCATGACACTAACTAGGACGGTGTCACGGTCTCCTTATGTTTTCTTCTTCCTCTCCCATGCAACAATGTGTGCTTATATTTGGGTTTCTAGTGTAGTGGTCATTAAGTTTTGTTTCAGGCAGCAGATGCAGAAATCTGCAACTTGTCACTACTGTGTTTTAAAACTCCAGTAGAGTTAGTACGTACTGTGTGAAACAATTTGTGCAGCTTGACAAATGTTAGTGGTACAAAAAGAGTTTAAATGGTTTTTGAGAGTAAGGCAAAGCCTATTCTTCTGCTTCCCGGCTTTTGTCCCAAAAAGCTCTCTTCTGTGCCAGCGCATTACCAGTCCCCTGTGCTGTTCAGTGCCTCTCATCTGCTGATTGCATTCTTCTAGCTGATGGATGTTGCTTAAATTTCACTTTGCAGCTTAATGTAGACACTTGGATCAGACAGGTGGAATGGCTGGCCCTTGGCTAGGCTCACTGCTGTTGATTTCTGCCGAGCGTGCACATGAGTGTACAGATCATGGCACTTCATGCATAACTTCATGCATAATGTATTCATACACATGTACGTACATGGAACTGTGGAATGGTTTGGGTTGGAAAGGACCTTAAAGATCATCCAGTTCCAACCCCCCTGCCATGGGCAGGGACACCCTCCACTAGCCCAGGTTGCTCAAAGCCTCATCCAGCCTGGCCTTGAACCNGTGGCTCTCCTCTGGACTCTCTCCAACAGGTCCATGTCTTTTTTATGTTGGGGGCCCCACATCTGAGCACAGTACTCCAGGTGAGGTCTCACGAGAGCAGAGTAGAGGGGGAGAATCACCTCCCTTGACCTGCTGCTAATGCTTCTCTTGATGCAGCCCAGCACACGGTTGGCTTTCTGGGCTGCAAGCGCACACTGCCGGCTCATGTTGAGCTTCTCATCCACCAATACCCCCAAGTTTAGGCTTTCCCTGACATAAGGATTAAAGTCGGGCAGATCATGACTGTCAGCCAAAGCATCTAGGGAAGGAATAAACCTGGAGACTCTTCCAAGGCACTGACCTTGTTCACGTCAAGATTTAAGGAGTTATATTTGCATACATTAGTGTACTCATTTTAGAGGTTGCAAGCAGCGTGAGCTGATGCATTAACACCATACCTTCAGACCCTGCCACAGAAGCGCCACTATGATAAATAGCAGGTGCAGCTACAAAGATATCAAGGAAGCAGTAAATCTATTTGTAAACAAATAATGTCAGTGTCCCTTTATTTAGCCAAATAAAGCTCAGAGAGAAAGGATGAACGAGCAGACACGTGACAAATAACCAAATCATTCACGAGTGCTGCTTCCTCCCACATGGCAAGCGGGCAAATAGATCGATTAAGACAGCTCCCATTCAGATGCATCCACACATGCTGTGTTTGGCGGGGGGCCATCACGAGGAATTTCTGCATGAAAGAAATTCAAAAAGGCATTCTGTTCAGGGAATTCTGCAGGGGGAGGGGGAAACTAAAAATAATGACAAGAGCTCAAATGTAAAAACCCATAATCTTGTAAGACTTCAAGCTGTGTTAGCTTTATTATAAGCACAAGATTCCCAGGAAAAGCTTTAAAACAAAGCAATTTATGAATACTGGAATATTGCAGCAGTTTGTACAAAGTGAGAATGTGAGATCATCATAATATTGCTGATGAGTCTGTATAAGGACTTGGCTGAATTTTTTTTTAAAGGAGATCTATTACTGACAGCCAGGAAAACACAACAACTATTTTCTGTGATTCTGTTTTATTTATAACATATACAGTAAAAAGCTAATTAGAAGGTTTCATATGAACATTCAAGAAACCCCACGAGTCACTCAGTTATTTAAGTGGTTTGAATAGAGGGATGTACAGCTTGCAGCACGTGTAAAGAAACCATAATAAACTCTGTATTCTTGTCCAGGTAAGTGTCTGTCTTGGCTTTAAAGCTATCATATGGCATCTTGTTCCACAGGACATCGAGGCTTTCTAAAGTAGGTACTTATCTTAAAATGACATCTGCTGCTGTTCAGTTCCATTAGATCAGACTAATTTCTTGTAAAATGAGAGAAGACCCCCACCTTTCCGTGGTGGTATACCGTGATGCTCTCTGAACCTGCTGCTGCTTCTGTCAGTCAGAGCCCTTTCTTACCTCTATTTGAACATTTCCACACGCATGTGTCTCTTACCAAGGCTCACTGTTGTCTTTCAGCAAAGAGGTGACCAAAACTTCATCTGTGTATTTTAGGGATAGTAGCTGCACTTATTTTGTGCAGCTGGTGAGCTAGATTCACCGATGTTTAAAAATGCCCTAGATTTTGTCCCTGGTTTTAAATGGGTGACAGGCAAAGAGGAGTCTCAGATTGTGTGCATCTCAACCCAAATTCATTTCCTTAAGACGCAGAAATTATTTTACCAGTTTGAAGTTCTGCAGACTGTACTACAACGTCACTGGTCATATGTTTTACACATTGCTACTGCCCTGAAAAAAACCCCAAAACGTACAAGCTGTAAACTGCAGTAGCTAGGTCCCTGGGAAGAATCATTCAAAAGGAAAAGGAGCTCTTTTCACAGCCCGGCCTTTCATTAGGAAAAAGGAGAAAGCTTTAAAGACCATCATGCATCTTCTAATCAGAAGCAACACCTTTGGGACATTCTGGTAAGGAACCTCTGGCCTCTCCTCTTGCAGCATCTGAGAAGGGTGCTTTGCTGCTTGCACAAGGAAGTGCTTGGCAGGAGGTGTTCCTGTTAGCTCTCATTGAACTTATTTACCAGGTATAATTCAAAGCCCTAATGGATAAGGAGGGGAATGAATCAAAAGTGCAGAAGAAAGATCAAAAGAAGGTTTAAAAAGACTGAGAAAGAGATATGCAGGAAAAAGCCAATTCAGTCAGGAAGCCTTTGACTTGCGAGCACTGAGGTGGTACATTTTTCATGCAGCCTCGTACAATTCATTATCAAAGGGGGGTTGGAACTAGATGATCTTTAAGGTCCCTTCCAACCCAAACCATTCCATCAGTTCATGGAAAACAATTTGGAAAGCATTTTTGATTTGTTTTTTTTTTCCCTAAACAAGCTGCAATTTGTCATAAATAGCGACCAGCCCCTATGGTATGTGTTGATTTTTCTCCTTCCCAATCTCAGATCTTAGTAAGAGAAGCTTTAATTGTCTGCTGTTTTATTCACAGTAAACTTCCTTCAGTGGATATCAAGTGAATTGATCTAGTCTTGTCATGGGATTGTTGTCTGTTGCTTCAGTGTAATTCCTCTTCTGCCTCAGGACTTCCTCTTCTTGCTGTGCAGATGCGTTTTTTTACTTAACAGTATGAGAAAGGGTGAGTAGGAAGAATGAGTACAGGAAATATATTGTTGTTGATGTTGCTTGTTTGTTTTGTTTTTATTTATTCTTGCTTGCTGATGCAAGAGACAACTTAGAAGCTTGTAGCATCTTTTTTCACAGTTGAACAAATAGTCTTTTACTAGTCTATAAAAACATGTTCTGTGGGGAATAGAAAATATATTGGTGCCAAAAAGGGTTGTTCTTTTCTGCTTTAAATCTAAAAATCCGTAAGTGAGTGTCTTAAAGTTGTCTTTGCTACAGAGATCTAAAATTAACATTATCCTACTCTTTTTATAGTGTTACTTCAGGTGTTACATAGTACAGTGGTCAAAGAAGAGTCACTTCTCTAACGTGCTGCATCTTGTTCTTTGGAAGTGTGCAAATGATTCTAACCTGTAGATTTTAGTTTTCAATAACCCAGCTTCCTGGTTTGTGGTATGTGCAACACAGGACATCCTCTAGTCACGTCGTATTGTGTGCAGAAGAAAATCTGCCATCCTGATGTCAGCAATTGTGAGGGGGAACAGGCAGGAACACTTAGCTGGGGCTGGCTGTGTTGACTGAGATGAGAGCCTCTGCATCATCTTCATTTTCTTTATCTATGGTCGTCTTCTATGTGGCATCAAAGTTCTTCATTTTGTGGTTGTTGTCAATGTAATAGAAAATATCATTTGTATTTTGTTTTTAGGTCGTGGTTTCTGCAAGTCAGTTTCATACAGAGCTGGAGATGGTGCTTTGTTTGTTGGATTGGCAACTTCCAGGCTGCTTGATTGAAATTGAAACATGGTTTTGCTGTTCATAGCAGATTTTTGAAATTATTGTTGTGACAGAGAATATCCATATTAACCTCATGAGCATGGAAGTGTTGTGTCTCATGCCAGTGCGCAATTTGGGGGCTTGCTGACTAGAAATGGAGTAACCAGCTTCTAGGGCACTTCCAGAGTTTTTTTTCTTCCAAACTTTGGTCCCTCAGGGCTTAGACTTGGCTTTGTGGGCCAGCAAAGCTTTTGTTAAAGGTGCATTGCCAGCTGGTTATTTCTGTGGCTCCATGTTTTATCACAGCAGTGGTGAGAAAATAACTGCATTAAAAAATGCTTGAGTATTATGCTCTATATCCATCAGAAGTATGTGTACGTGTGGAAAACACATGCTTTTTCAATCTTAACACTGAAAACTTGTGGCAGAGGTTTTTTAATGAACAGTCAGATTATTAAAACTTTGTTCTCCTGTAGACTGTCATTGTAATGGTACATGGTATTTTAATGATGCAGTAGCTGACCAATAAATGTGTGGGGCAACTGCTTTTTTTTTTTTCCATAATGGGGCTTAATAACTAGTGAAATGGGTTTTGTTTCTTTGATGCTCTTGAGAAGAAAGTTTACCTCAATTTATTTTCTACTGTATACATAAACATATGAGGCATACTGCCTGGAAATATTTATATTAAGTGTTGTAGGAGCTTTTGGTAATAGAAAACAAAAGCCACAAGACCACTCTGGGTGTTTATGAAAATTTTCCATTTCTCTTAAAGCTCCAGGCCTCAGGGAAGATATGTATGAGGAGATTGCTAACAATTGCTTGAAGTACTGCCTAGGTACTTTAGGCTGCCCGGGGAAATGGTGGAGTCACCATCCCTGGAGGTGTTCAAGAAACGTGTAGATGAGGTGCTTAGGGACATGGTTTAGTGAGTTAGGTGGTGTTGAGTTGACGGTTGGACTTGATGATCCTTGAGGTCTTTTCCAACCTTAATGATCCTATGATTCTAAGTACGTGTGGTGATAGTTGCCCAGTGGAAGGAGAAAGAAGCTGTCAGTAAGATTGTCCTCGAGGAACTGTGTTGGTCCATGAGTTGCCTGTGATCAGGATTTTTTAGAATCATAGAATGGTTTGGGTTGGAAGGGACCTTCAAAGATCCTCTAGTTCAACCTCCCTGGGGTGGGCAAGGACATTTTTGAGGTTGCTCAAAGTCCCATCCAGCTTGGCCTCAAACACTTGCAGTGATGTGGCATCCACAGCTGAGACAGATGATCAGGAGTGTGGTAAAAGGCAAATACAGGAACCTTTTTCACAGGTAGAGAGTATACATACTTGCATTGCTTTCCTCTGAAGAAAACCCCTTATCTTCAGATCATTCTTCTTAGTTTTCCTTTATTATGTAATCTTCAGAGCACCTTACTTCTGAGCTTACCAAAGCCCAGACTGCGTGCCTGTGTTTTCATATGCAGAAATACCTTGTAGCAAATACTGTGAATGATAAAAGGATTTTAATATTAACTCTGAAGCAGAGGCTTTACTCTCAACTGTTAGATATGTTTTGTTCCTGGTATACTTAGCATGATGGTGTTAGATTGAGTGTGAGAGGCAGGGTTTTGATATTGGAAAGCAAAACGCTGCCAAGGCAGGTGTTCGGATAGTGATAACAGTGTGGGACATGCGTTGACTTCAATTGTCGTTGTTCCTTAGAATTGCTACTGAAGAGTTGGTTGATCAATATTTCTTAAGTTTTAAGTAGTGTGCTTGATGCAGAAATAATGTGTGTAATTATGGTCAAATAACTCAGGCATTCAAACACAATTTCAAACATGCTTACCCATTTCCAGAGAACAAATTTTCTTTCACTTTGCCACCAGGCAAGTCCAGCAAACTGTTTGGCTTAATGCATGCAGAGTGGTTTGGCTCCTCCCCAGTGGAGGGGCTTCAAAGTCTCACTTGTGATTGTATTTGCAGAGGCAACAAACAAAGAGTTTTGAAAAGCCTGAAATTTCTGTGGTAGCCGACTGAGAGAAATAATTGTGACAAGTAAAGTAACGCTGTTGTGGATGCTGTCCTGCTGGCAAGCTAATGGTGTATGCTCCTTCCCTGGAAGATACGGTGGGGGAGCGGAGCTGGCATGGAAGTACTCTGTAGATGCAGTACGTTGTAAGTTGGTAGTTGAGAGGAAGGAAGCCTCCAAAAAATAGTTTTTCTTTGTGTTGGCTCATGGGTAGTTCTGTTAGATTATTTGCTTTAACTGAGAATGTATTTGGGTTTTTAATGCATTTAACTTTGAACTATTTTTTTTTTAGGCTTGCTCTGTGTGTGCGTGTATTTACAGCATTAGCTTTGCAACCTTGCTGGCCAAACTGTTGTTCCTTCTCCTGGGAAGGTGCCACAGCACTTCTGCAAGATGGAGAGACCTGGGCTGATGGGAGAGGTTCGTCCACTGAAGCAGGGCTGAGTGCGTCTGTCTGCAGGGAGAAGCTGGGAGGCTGCCTTTGGTCCTTGCAGCATGTGCCGGCCAGAGGACAGAGATACATAGGGTTTGCTGCAGGGTGAGGACACCGGCTGGGCACACGGGTCCCAAGGGGCTGCCGCTCTTACCATGGCAGGGTGCATTTTCCTAGCAGGCCTTAGCAGGGCTGTCTGTCAGCCATATGCGTTGCTAATTTGACCTGATGTGTATTTTGTTGCTTGCTAGAGAGACTAGTTAAAATCAGGGAGAAAAGTGAACTCTGAAGAGCTTGGCAAAATGGTGAATTATGAACATCGAGTGAAACCTCGCATATTTGGCGCTTGGACTCTTGAAGCTCTGCCAGACATGCTGATGCTTTCAGCTTGGCTGCAATTCACTGAACTTTATTGTGGGTAGAAAACATGCGAGAAGTCTGTGAATGATGAGCCGAAGTTAAATGTAAAAATGTGTGAACTCTGAATTTGTTTCTCTTTCTAGCTGTAGGCTAAATCTTTTGATGAGTTTAAATTAAATTCTATAAGGATGCCCATTCAGTCAGTCCCTCTTGGCAAGATACTCTGTGGTTTTCTTGGTATTGTTGGCAGCTATCTGAAGTTTTTTTTCTTTTCTCATTAAAATTAATGGCAGATCTTCTGTGTGTTAAGACAGCTTTGAAGATTTAGTCAATGTTTCTGGGAGCAAAAGTAGTAGTTGTTTCTAAAGCTAGATGCAGAAATGGGATGTATTCACTACTGCACTCTGATTATGAAACATTTTGATTTTTTTTTTGCCTTCTTGGCTTAATGTTTCTTTACACCTTTGGCTTATTTTCTCTTGTGAAACTTGTAATACAGTTTATAGACAAGTGTAGTGTTCACACTGCCAGCTCATTGCTGTTACATTTGGAGAGGAATTTTTAAGATGGGAGGCTAATCGCAGTAACATATCCATGTAACAGTGGACAAGTGTTCGGCTTTGGGATGTCTCAAAGTCAACTGCAGTTCCTTTGCCCCCTTTCTGCTGCCTGTCCAGGCAGGTGTTGTGTGGGCAGCGCGGTGGGAGGCCAGGCATGCAGTGGGCTTGATGCCTGTTCACGTGTCCATCTGTACTACTTGGAGAACTGTGCGCTTGAGTACCTCATCTAATTTAGGCCGGGTCCTAGTGAGGATGATGTATTTCAAAGCAGAAGGAGGAGATACTGGTCACAGTAGGAAACTGGAAGGTGCAAGGGAAGTCCTTCTTTATTGCCAATAATAATGAGTAAGCTGTCACTGGAGAGACTGGTACTAGGTAACGAGTAAATCAGTGCTGGAGTGTGTTCTGGTTGACTGTCATCTGTAGTTGTCTCAAGTAGATTGTTGTGGTGTAATAAGCACAAACCACATAATATACCACATAAAGAAATGCTATCTTGCACAGAAACTTCTAGGGATTGAAATTTTATCTTAAAAAAAAAATATAGAGAACATGTATTATTGCTGAATGAGTCCTTCCAGAGTTTGTGTCCAATCAGATTCTGTAGAATTGCAAACACTCTTGGATAATGCTGCTTGTGATTTAATCGCGAATCCCCATGGAGGGTTGTATTCGTTGTCACTGTAGCTAGCAGCCACTCTTGGATGAACACTGAAGCAACCAAAGAACATGAGGCCCACAAATCCACTTCCAGTGTGGTGGAAAACGCTGCACAAGTTGCCTTTCTCTTGGCAAGCTGTTTTCCTACATGCGTCAGACTTCTGTACAAAATAGAAGTTGTCATGAGTTGGTGTGCTGCCACTTTAACATCACCATCTTGAACCTGAACTCCTGAGGCTGGAGCAGTGGTGTTCGGTGGGCACCAGTGGATGCGTTTTCTAGGCAGTGTCAGAACACAGAACCGAGGAGCACAGTGCAAAACCTCTGACAAGTTTGAGCTGTGGAACCACAGCCTGAGTTTTTAACTACAGGTTGGTGTTTGTATTAGATGAGTTGTGAAAGTCCTGGAGGGAGTGGATAGAGAGCCTCCAACAAAAGGCACTGCACATCACTGCTGGTCCAGCCAGGCGCATTTCCGTACATGACTTCTGCTTTTACGTGGTAGGCAGCACATTGCACTTCAGGGCTGTTCTGTTTTCTTGCTTCCCAGAACAGCGCAAAGCATGCCCTGCCAAATAGACGTCAGGAAATAGATTGAAGGGCTGTGAGATCCAGATGGCTGTGCGGTTGCTGTACTGGGTAGTGCTCTAAAAGCCTTCACGGGTGTTTTGGTAGCAAATAGACATGGAGATTAGAAAGTTTGACATGAGGGTGTTCCAGGTTTGGTTGCTTTCAGATAATGTCTTGTTAGGAAAACAATATTTTGCAGTGCTGGGGCGCTGCCTTTGTTAGTGGCTTGTTGGAATGGGTTCTCCACTGGTGTGTCAGAGGCGTGGGTGTGGGTGATAGCCTGGGGCAGGGACAGGGGCCAGGAGGTAGAGGTCCTGAGGCAAGGTATGCCATGGGGCAGGAGGGGAAGAAAAGATGCCAGCAAAGCTGAATGAAGAAGGGGTGGAAACCCCCGTGCTGTGCGTTAATAGCAGGACTGGTGCAGTCTGTGATAACCATGGGCCTTCTGTGGTGTAAATGAGGCTCTGTCATGCTAGTCTTAAACAGCTCTAAGAAGTGATGGGTGTAAATCCATGTCTTGTTTGTAGAACAACTTTTTTTTTTTTTTTTGGTCAGCAACAGAGACTGTAATTCGTAGAATGACAGAGAGACATTTGTTGTTATTAGCATTCATGAAGTTTTAAATTTTTTCTCTGAAAAATAATGTGGAGGCAAATACAAATTCAGGAATCTTGCTGTGAAATATCCACAATCAGAAATGCAGGGAGAAATTTTCAAGGACAATTTCAATGAATTTAAATCTTTCTTCAAGATGAAACAAGCATGCAGCTATCTTCTCCAGTGTTGTTCACTGCATTCATTGTTGGTGACGGTTTATAGGCTTCTGTAGAGATAAAGTTCAGTCTGACATCCCTTTTTTTTTTCACTTGATGCTTAAAATTAACATGCCAGTGTGTTTGTGTGTGAACAAAATCTTACTTTTTTTTTTTTGTTATTTGCAAGGTGGAATATATGTTAGTAAAATTTGACCATGAGAATAAGAAAGTGCGCTTGGTGCTCTGTGGTGAAGAAGTTCTTCAAACACTGCAAGACAAGGGGGAGAAGGTAAACCCCAAGTGAGTAGCTGTTTCCTGTTTCGTTTGTTTTCTTTTTATCCGTGTGTTATCATTCTGTACATAATTGCATAAACCTGGCTTAACTTTCAAGTCTGCTGTCAGTAAAACAGCCACAGATACTGATATTTTCAGATAAAGCTGGGGTGCAGGAAGTGATTTTGAGCACACTTGGAGGGAGGCTATGTGCCTTTTGTGTTATGGCTTGAAGGAAAGGAAGATGTAACAGTGAGCCCACAGAAGTTGCAGTTGGGGTATTTGTTTTGTCTTGCACTGGTTTTGTGACTGTGTGAACACAGTAATCACATACTACACCTTCCCTGCCCCATGAAGTATGTGTGTGTGTGCACTCACCCCCGTATCCCTGACAGCAGGAGCGAACAAGGGCTGTATGGGGAAGCCTGTTGTCTGTCGGAGCGCTCTCCCATTTTTGGCAGAATTAGGAAGGTAGGTGTAAGGATGCCAGGGCAGTTCTTTCCCATCCTCTCCCATGGAGTTTTTAGGAATAACTGCATCATATACCTACTTCAACTAGCCAGAGAAGTGTGAATTAGCTTTTAACTGATGGCAGCAGAGAAATGAGACCAGAGACAGCACAGTGCTTTTGCTAAAGAGATCCAAAAGAAGGCTACAGCTTACAGGAAGATGGAGAAACTCTTCTGTTGCAATGAAAGGCTTTTGTGCCCTGGGCCTGTCTGCTTCTTTCTTAGGTACCTTAACATCATCTTCCAGTAAGGCTTACCTGTCTGTCTTCCTCGGTAGAGGGAGTATGGAAAGCCTGCAAGAAGTAGTCCCTTTGGTTTTAGACTTTGTGCTTGAAATTGCTACTGCTGTAACAACACTAGGGGACATATGGCTCTGCCTCTGGTAGAGTGTGCTCCATGGAGCATGGCCTCACGAGGGGATGAAAAAGCCCTACTTCTCGGGATGAATAGGTGTGCTCAAACTTCATTTCATTTCTTAACCTGATACATTTGTGAAACAGGAACAGGTTTTCACAGGCAGTAGAAAGAAGAAATGGAGCATAATATTTGCCTTGCCTCGTACTGTGGAAGCAGTTGAACGTTCTGTGTTTTCCAGTTTCAATTAAAATCCCGAGAAACAAAGCTTGAGACAGATAGTAAAGGTGATTGCAATTTGACATATGCAAATCCTTCTTACTGCGCTATACAGCAGCACTGCATACTGCCAAACTGTCTCCTAATTTTTTTCACTGCCTCGTTACAGTGAGCTACATCGGAATGTACACTGTGTTACTCTAACAAATAATCAGGTTCAGGAGATTTTTCTTGCAAGTTGCATTAGTTTCTGAAATTCTCGCAAATAAGCCATCTTTTCTGAAGTTGTAGAAATATTTAAACTAGGCTGTTCTTTTATTATAGCCACCCAACACTCTGGCGACCAGAATATGGAAGCTATATGATTGAAGGGACTCCTGGGCAGCCATATGGAGGAACCATGTCCGAATTCAACACTGTGCAAGACAACATGAGGAAAAGACGGCAAGAGGCCGCTTCTGTGCTCAAAGAAAATGAGGCTGTTTGCACTGTGACATCATTTCCGAGGTGAGATGACTGTTGAAGTGTAATGCTGTTTCCTTTTCTCTATATGCTTTTTCTCCTTATTGCATGTAGCTAAACTGAACAATGAAACCAAGCAAAATATGATTCAGTTAAAGTACTTTGTCTTAATGTTCTGGTCATGTTTCCTAACATTTGTATTGCAATGAGAAAAACAAATAAGCATCTTTTTATATTTTTAGGTTACTTCTTATCTGTGATAGTTTTGTATTAGGAGAGAAGACTATTTGTAGCATGAAGTATTGTATGTAAAATAGCCTGCTATCTTGTATTGATACAGCATATCATATATAAAAGGTTTGTCTTTATTTTGCAAGCCTGGATCTTCATAAATAGATTTTTTGTAAAACATGGCTGATTTGATCTATTTTTTAACACTACCTTTTCACTAAAACACATGCAAACTTCTTTTGGTGGTTCGGAGCACACAGTAGAACAGGAATGTGATTATGCTTACAAAATGAAAACTTAAAATTTCTGTAGTACTGTACTTACTGAATGTAGAAAGGAGTGTACCTCTCCTGGGTTCATAACACCCTTACAAAGTGTAGATTTCCTCCTTTTAAGTGTTGTAAAGAAACTCTTGAAGAAATTAAATTCATGATGTACTTCATTACCTAGGAGAAACTGTACTTTGTGACCTTCCTTTCAAACATATTTCTAGGCAGGGATTTATTATGTTCATTCTAATTAGCTTGGTCAGTCAAATGAATTAAGATTGTTAAGCTTAAAAGAGTAAAAAAAATTGCTCTGCAGTAGAAGAGAAGCAGCTGGCCTTACTGGCTGGTTTCTTGTGTAGTACAGAATGCAGTAGCCCTAAGTTCTTGCTGTGAGCAGGAATGGTACAAAATGTGACTTAGCAGCAAAGTTCAGGTACCAGAATGCCTGTGTTATGCCCCATGAATGCTATCTTAAGGACCTTCTGCTGGCAAAATGTGCTGCTGCTTTATGGGAGCTGTACTAGATATCTTTAAAGTAATAAGAGCTTAAAGCCTGATGGTAGTAGTTCTTAGTGTGTTACAGAAGTGGTGGGTTTTTTTCCCAGCAACCTTACAAAATTTATTAAATGACATAACCTATTTGTATACAAACATTTCAGACCCAGTATTGTAAGGAATAAAGGGAGAGGAGTTCTTCATTGCTTTGTAGATGCAGATAAATACTTTGTACATCACTGTAGGAGCAATACATTAGACTTCATTGAAAGCCAGTAAATAATAAAATGTAGGTTGTTTATTACTTATGGATCATCCCAAACATAATTTCATCCTTCAGAGATTCCTCTCCTTAGGCAATTCAGTTTCTTATTTCTGCCTTTTGCTATCTTGCCATTCAAGTCCATGTTGGTTTCTCTGGAGTCCTGCTAACGTGTTTCTGAGGTTTTGTGGGTTTGAGGTTTTTTGCTACATTCTCTGCAACAGCACATACATACACGCCTGTGTGTGTCTATGCATATACATGTGTGTATAATTAAAAAATCAGTGGATCTGAAAAGACAAAGTTGTTAGAGTGCTTGCAGAAGAGAGGTAAAGAAGTAGGCTTATTCAAATTAAAATAACTCAGTTAAAAATGAACAAACTTTGAAAATGCCTAAATATTTAAAAATACTAGCTTAGATGCTAAATGAATACCCTTAGTTCTTAAATTTGTGAGCCCTTGCTACTGGACCAGAAAGCTGTTTTCGTTCTTGAGGACTGGAGTGGTGCAGTTCACAGTGTAGCACTAATGTACGTGATGAAGTTGGATTTACACATTGTAGGACAACCTGTATACTTAAACCACGAAGAATAAATCAATAGTAAAGTACGTGTTGAACATAATATTTCCAGAAATTTGAGTGTTTCCTGGTATTTTGAGTAGCTGGCTTGTAGTTGTATCAGCTAACCTTTTTTTATACATCCAGGTATGAGAGGCTCTTGAGATAGCACAATCTTTGTTCTTTGTACTGTGCAGCATGGAGAAATTAATCTGCAGCTTTACCTCCAACTTCTTAAATGCTCCTTTGTCTCGGTTGTACTGAAAACCTATTTAGTCTTGTTTCCTATGACTCTTCAGCTTACAATGGAGGTTCCAAAGGGGAGGGTTGTATTCTGATTTACTTGCATTTTACACCTGATAGCTGTATTTTCCTTTTTGCTTGTTACACTTCTCTCATTTATGAGGTTTTTCAGAGTTCCAAAGTGGCAAACTGCTGTGAGACTTGGGGCATGTGCATCACTTGAAACTACCTGTAATTCGTACAGAGTTGGTTAGGTACATCTTTTTAACAGGAGTAGATTGAGGGCAGAGCTGGATAAATTACTTCAGCAATCAACATTAACCTATACACTCTAGAGAAAGTGTTCAAGGCATATAATGCAGCTGCATGTCAGTGTTCATGACAGGTGCTAACACACTAAAATGGGCGTGCTCTCTGCATAATACTGTGAAGTTTCCTACTCCAGCTACTGAAAAGGTCCCTATTTACTGTCCAATGATAGAGTAGTAATTTTTTTTTAAGAAGTCTGTTTTAACCATCATGAAAGACAGCTGTTGGCAAGCGCTGACCTTTTAACAGCAACTTTTTAAAGACCTCTTTCTGGCAATGTCCATATGTAGGTAGGTGTCTTGAGAAGTGCTTCAGTTTAAAAAACTCTCTTCTTATTCCTTTGTCTACTTGAATTGTAATCTCTGATCATCTGCCCATTTTAAAATCACAGTCAGTTTTCATTACAGCTTGGATCTCATTGTTGTGTTATGTAGGTTGGGGTGTCCTGGGTTTACGGTGCCGGAATATAAGCCAACGCCAGTAGAAGGAGGAGCTTCAAAATCCCTCTTTTTTCCAGATGAAGCCATCAATAAACATCCTAGATTTAGGTAAGAGTATTTGGAGAGTGTGAATGAGAAGATGAAGATTTTCCTCTGCCTAAATATCTTAGACATACCTGCAACTTCTTTACATTACTGGAATAGAGAGCTATGTGGCTGGTTGCTGCAGATACCCCAAGGACTTGGAGACAGTTGTAATCATGTGTATTTTCTGTCAAAGCGACTTAAAGTAAACTATTAAGTTCGAGTAACTTTATATAGTAGCTCATGCCACTATGGGGTAAAAGGTGTTGATTATGCTACTGAAAAATTGTTTCCAGGTTGAAATCCCATGGCTAACCACTTCCATCGCAGTTAATCCCGCTCAGGTGTGTCACATCAGCATCTCGTGTACTAGTAACTTTCCCTTGTTACTCTGAAATGGAGCATGGTGTCAATCTGCTTGTGTAGTCTGAGAGGGGTTTTCATTATAAAATGAGATTTAGGAGATTGAAAATAATGTGAAAACTAATCATGCCTTTTCACTTGCCCTTGTATTCTTCAGGTCAGTAGTCTTTTAATTCTGCCTGTTCTATCAGTATAGTACTGTGAAGTGCATGAAAATAACAGATTTTACTGAGGGAAAATTCAGTGTTGTATCAGTTATAGTCTGTCTTAAACTAGGAAATAAGTCTCCTGAAGGAAAATGCTCTAAATAAATAGAAAGTTGATGTTCTGAAACCCTGAAAATTGCTGAGAAACTAACCTCAGAAAACATTTCCATAAAGAGAAACTTCTAGATATTTCAGCAAACCTTTTTTTTTTTTGTTGTAGTACACTGACCAGAAACATTCGTCACCGAAGAGGAGAGAAGGTTGTGATAAACGTACCAAGTGAGTAAATTCAGTCTATCTTTTTTCAAAATAATTGTTCAATCTAATGTTCTGGGTTACTGAGTACCTACATTTTCCACACAGTATTTAAAGATAAGAACACGCCATCACCATTTATTGAAACATTTCCTAATGATGATGGAGAAGCAGCAAAAGCGGCTAAGCCAGACTATATATACATGGATGCTATGGGCTTTGGAATGGGAAACTGTTGTCTTCAGGTAAAGTGTCTCTGGTTTCAAGATGTTACTGAATCTTGTCTTCCCTAAATGCTTCCCTTTTTAAGACTTGCCTTATGTCTAATTTCTCTAGTTTAATTCAACTGATGCATTTTCAGAGTGGCAAAAGGGGGGGATAAAACAAATTTAATGTTATACCTAGTAATGTAGCCTTAAAATCCAAGTTTGTTTCCTTGCATTATGTTCATCTTCTACTAATGTTCAAATGTAATTGGGTGCCTTGCTGAAAGGGTTTTTTGAAGTGGTCAGACTCCATTTGATCAAGTTCCTTCTGGAACTCCAGCACTTTTCCAGTGTAAAATATCATCTTCCACTGTGGTGGTCTTTCGGGCATGACCAAAGGACAGTGTGGGAATGGAAACTGAGTTGCCTTGTAGCAATGTGTGGGGTTTTTGGTTGTTCGAGTTTTTTCCCTTTTCCCTATTCTTAGGACGGTCCTCTTGTACCATGAACCTGCCAAATCCTCATGGGTTGCTTGCTGTCTTCTGTTACTGTGTGCTGAGAGACATTTTTGGTTCTGTTTTCTGCCATTGATGCTTGCCCACTTTTTGTTGTTGCCATTCATTTGCCTTAGTTACTATTATCTTAAAGTATCTTGTGTTTAAATCCAGATGCTGTATCTTGGGAGTGCTTTAATCCTTTCAGTATCTGTTTGTTTTAAATGTTTATCACAGTAACCTGATGCTGGGGGCTGATGCTTTAGGTAGTAGCGATGTATTTGACTGTTGATAAAAACTGCCTGTTGCCTGTTGTCTTGGAAGCAGAGCTGGGAAGCTGGTGTTAAGTCTCTAGGGGGTTAAAAGAAATTCTCCAAGCTCTTCTTGTTTTTCAGCACTGGCAAAAATTTCTGCATTCAAAGCAGTCCCCTTTGAGCCTGAGAAACTACAAAAGCTGAGTAAATGAAATGTTCTTGACAGCAGCTGAGTATGATTTCATGTCACTAAGAGTAAAGTAGGGAGAATCTGATGAAGTAGTAAAGTGTACATAATACTGCATACTTTTACAAGGTGTTAAGTTTGGTGTGGTCATTTTGTACCATTTCTTTCTAATTTAAGACCAATGAAAGAAATACAGCCTTACTGTTCAGTCATTGTATGAACTTGTTTAAAGTTCCTTTTTATGGAATACCATTTTACTATTTCCTATTCTTGTAATTGGTGATCAGATTCAAATTCAGTAGTCTTGTTATCATCAAAGGGGGAATGAAAACAAGGCTGGTAGGTGCTATATAAGCAGCTGCTTGTGTATCAACTGATAATTCTTGATAATAGACTAGAAGAAACCACATATGCCCCACCTGTTTTCTGTAAGGTAACTTGCAGTATGCATACTTCGTTTTATTTCTCTTCTCACTACAGGCCAAGCTACAACTTGGTTTGATATATTTCCAAGGTTAAAACTAATGTCCTGATGAGCTTGGCCAGGACAGCCCGTGGCAATGGTGGGGTGGGAGCTGCTGCCCCTGCGAATGGCAAGGTGAACCGTTGAGCTCCTGCCCCTTTGTCCTGTTCCCCCAACACCCCAAGGCAGGCTCTTCAGTGCTGGAAGTCCAGAATTAGCGATGAGAAATCATACTGAGCTGCTTCTCTGCAAGAGAATTGAATAATCTTGTAGATTCAGAGTTCTTTTTTTTTTCTGATAGGAACTTGGAGGATAGACAAAGAATAAATATTTTTCTCTAGCACACACCCTTTTTCTGACTTGGGATGTTTTAGTGAATGTTGGCTGCAGATTTAAAAAGACAAACAAAACAAATGCAAATTCCATAGTCCTTGTAGACTGCCCCCCCCCCCGAAAAAAAATCCATCACTGAGCCCACTGGTGAACTTGGGAGTTTTGAGGGTTTTTTCGGTTGGTTGGTTTTTTAAAGCCTTAACTTGGGGTTGAATTGGGCTTCAGTGTCAGACTGAGAAGAACCTGCATGTTTTGTGGGACTCTGTAATTGTAATCTGTGGAAGAGGAAAATCTGTGTTTGGCTGGTATTCTTCATTACAACAAGCAGCAACAGTGATTTAGAGCTGAAGCCTGGTGTACATTGTTATGGTAGTGACACAGGGGTGCACTCCCATCTAAGATATCCTCTGATCTATGAACATGTAAACTGCAAAGGAGAGAGGCTTTTAATCTGATCAGCATCTTTTAACCGTTTTGAGGTGATTGATTCCCCTCTGCATTTTAAAATGCATAAAGTGTCAGTTTGAGAAATCTGGAGGGTAATGTCTGCTACTAGAAATAAGTCTCGTGTTTGATGCTGCTCTGAGGAAATTTCACCAACAGTTGCAAATAAGTTATATTTTCCACTGGTGTACGTGTGGTAGGGCTTCCATATCATTAATGGCTTCAGCAAATAACATTTCTTGTCCGTGTTTTGCTGTGTCCTGGCCTCTAATACAGGCAAAACTGGACTTCTTTTTTTTTTAATAAAAATTACAGTAGACATGAAGATATTTAGTTTTTGCAGGATCAAAGGCATCTTGAAACGTTCCTTAAAACAGGATTAGCTGTCACATAAAACAAATATCTACAATAGTTTCTGACCGTTGTTCTAAGTAAGTAGGTTCCTGGCTTGTTTCCTGCAGGTACATTACTGATTCGTGTGTTGCAGATGTTAACTCGGTTTCCTTTGGTTCTGGCAAGCGTTTGTATATTTAGACTCAGAGCCAAAATGTTGTGGTCTGAAATCTTTTAATGAACATGGAAATGGTGTGGGAAGAAGCACATAATGTAAATGCTGCTGATAGAGGGGGCAAATGTTTGTCCAAGTATTGGGGCTGGCAGGGGAACCTACACAAAAAATCCCACCCAAAACCAACCAACCAAAACTAACCTTAAGATTCTTGGTATTTAAATTGTTTTATTATATTATTGATTCTAAATCTAGGAAGACTGTGCTTGCACTATGATTATAGGAATTGTGATGGCAATTGTTGTTCCAACAGGTGACATTCCAGGCTTGCAGCATTTCTGAAGCAAGGTATCTCTATGATCAGCTAGCCACGATCTGTCCCATTGTGGTAAGTGATGGACTTCTGTCACACCAGCTCTTTGTTGTTTGAAAGCCACAACATATGAAAAAAAAAAACCCAAATTAAAAGAAAACTTGAATGCTACTCCCAAATGTGGTATTCTGGGAGAAGTGTGGGTCTCTTGCTAGGTTGTCACATGAGCAGTGTGATTTAATGTCCAAATAACACTACAAAACAGATGATGTCTGTTTCTTCTCCTCTGCCTGCCTTCCCACATGCATGAGACTGTTGTTCAATAGTGCCAGAAATACATTCGGGGCAGTTTTTCACAAAACCAAGGCAAGCTCACTCCTTAAAACAATTCTTAATTTTTCAGCTCTGATCTACCTTTACAGAGGGTTTCAAATGAAGTTGTTTAAATCTTTCCCTTTTGTAAGCACGTAGTCATAAACAGTGTTTATAACAGGTGTTATAAAGTATTGGTCTGGTCTTGGTGATGAGCAGATCCTGCTCAGAGTGAGGTATGTTCCAGCTGTGTTGCTGGTTCTTGGCCAAACAAAAATATATAAAGATTAAGATTAGATATTAGGAGGAGGTTTTTCACTGTGTGGTTAGTGAGGCGCTGGAACAGGTTGCCCAGGGAAGCTGTGGATGCCCCATCCCTGGAGGGGTTCAAGGCCAGGCTGGATGAGGCTTTGAGCAACCTGGGCTAGTGGAGGGTGTCCCTGCCCATGGCAGGGGGGTTGGAACTGGATGATCTTTAAGGTCCCTTCCAACCCAAACCATTCTGGGATTCTATGAAAACAATTGCCAGGTGAGCTCTTGGAGTTTGGAAGTGTGCAAGCAGAATACTTGTTGATCTGTCATTAAATTGCTTCTGCCTGTGTCATATTTATGTTCTTTAAATGCTGATCTGCAGAGGTAATAAATTTGGAGAGTGTTGAATGCTGTTTCAATAATACTAACCCTTCATCTAGGCATTTTCTGGAGATTCTTGATTGAATGGGCTTTGGCTGTACGTTAAACTGAAATACATACTTCAGTTACTTCTAGACCAGCAAGTTTCCCTTTCCAGTGGGCTTGTATTTTGCTTTTGGTGCCTTGGCTTGTCCTGTGTTTTCATATCAGGCTGTTTTATTGTAGATGGCGCTGAGTGCTGCATCTCCTTTCTACAGAGGCTATGTGTCCGATATTGACTGTCGCTGGGGAGTAATCTCTGCATCTGTAGATGATCGGACACGAGAAGAGAGGGGGCTAGAGGTAAGTAATGTTAGGTAGTAGATGTCTTCTTTTTTTTTCAGGCAAAAAAGTTAAATCACCTTTTCTATGAAATTCTGCTTGTGCTCCTCAGATTCCCTAAGAAGGGAACATGTCAGTCTTTGTGGTAAATATAGGAGAGAGAGTGTAAACATTCACCTTGCTTGTACAGTTTATGTTAGCAAATACGTATTTTTAGTTAGGTATGGGATCGTAGAACTATAGAACTCCACTCACTCACTCCACAGCTCGCTGAAAAGCTCTCCACGTGATGAAACTTTCCAGTCTGTGCTTGAGCCCCAAAAGCAAAAGTTGCTTTGGATTAAATAGCAGGTGCTGCTGAGTAATCCAGTAGTATAAACTAGAACTATGTGAAAAGAGCCAGTTGTCAGCACTTGAACCTAAGGAGTTTTTCTAAGCAGGAATTGGCATTCAAGGTATTTACAAAATTATAAAAAAAAAAAAAATCTACTTGAAATATTTATTTAACTATCCATTTTAAGAGCATTTATAACAATGTGCGTGTAGTGAAACTGTATTGGTATGTATTGCAATAGGGTAATAACGCTTTCCAGGTACTTGGGATAATAGTATATTACATCAGGAAAATGTTTCCACTTTTAGAGAATTCTAGTCAATGTGTGATGACTGTTTTTTCACTCAGATACATACATCTGCAAACAAAATAGTCATAACTCCGGGATTGCTTTCTGTTAAGCCTATTTAAGACTCCTGCTTTGAACAATTTTAATTGAGGCTGTAGGGTTTTTTAAACAGAATAATAATTCTCACATATGTGTCATTAGTGAGCAAAACTTAGGTAACATTGTTAACAAGCTGTTAAAATATTGTATTCTTAAATTATATAGCCACTGAAGAACAACCATTATAGAATCAGTAAATCCAGATATGATTCCATAGACAGTTATCTATCTGAATGTGGTGAGAAATACAATGACATTGATTTGACAATAGACAAAGATATCTACGAGCGCCTAATAAAGGAAGGTAAGTGTTTGCTTCATTATGAGCAGGTTAAGAATTATGCTTGCAGTGTGTGGGGATTTTTACGTTTTTATTCCTGTTTGTTTCAATCATTGTGCATCCCTCAGAGTGACTCCTACTCAGGAAGTATCTGTGTAGCGTGGTCTTGAGAGTTTTTTGACAAGTATTTGTAATGGAGACTAATTCCAGCTTGAGAAAGCTCAGTGTTTGACACATTACTGTTCTGTCTTTGTGGAGAGAGCACAACTGCTTTAGGAAACATGGCACAGAGGTGCATCAGAAAACAAGAAGTATAGCAGCCACACCAGTACTCAGCTGCCGTTTCCAAACAAGATATTGGGTTTTTTTTCTTTGTTTGTTTTTTTTTTTTATTATTATTTTTTTTTCTCTTTAATCATTTGCTTCCTTCCTGAAGTCATCATTTAAACTTTAACAGGATGTGGTGGGTTGAGGTAGGATTGCAGAGTTGGATGTTTTCAGTCTTGTAAAACAGATTGTTTCCCAGAGCCTGCTTTGCTATGTCTGACTTGTTTGAATTTTCATTTTGTAGGTATTGACCACCTTTTGGCACAGCATATTGCACACTTGTTCATTCGAGACCCCTTGACTTTGTTTGAGGAGAAAATACACCTAGATGATGCAAATGAATCTGACCATTTTGAGGTTGTGTCTGATTTAGAGGAATTTAATAAATAGATACATAAAATTGCTTATTCTTTATAGTACTGCTTAATTAAAGGATGGCTATATTAGCTAAGAATTTTTTTCTCCAGAACTTTTCACTTCAACTAGTTCTTTAGCATATGACTTTGCAGTTACAAGCACAATTATTTCTTTGTTTTATCATCTATTTAGGAGGAGGGGGTGGTTATACTTTAAAACCAATAAAACATGAATAGCCCAAACTGTAGCTATGTATATGTGTTATGGGGAACTGTCTATTTTTATGGCTTCCTAAAAACTGTTTTGCATGACATTTACACATAAATGTCTTATATAGCTTTGTGAAATAATATCTATGGTAATATTAGTTATTTTTAGTTTGGGATGCATCAAACCCTCATGAAACAAAATAAGTAAGATAAATCTCAGGCCCTTAGTACCTTATACGTAATTCTCAAACAAAATAGCATGAAAAAGTGTAACATATTTGCTTCTAGGATGGGTAGTTATACTGTGGTTTTTAGGAAGTCATGCCACTTAATTTGTAAAAACTTTTCTAACTTGATGGGTTGTGCCAGGGAAAATAATAGGACTCTAGTTACCTGCTTATTTTTCTTAGATTGTATTATAGAATGATGCATATCTTGATTGTGACAGATGATTTCATGTGCTTTGCAGAATATTCAGTCTACAAACTGGCAGACAATGAGGTTTAAGCCACCTCCTCCAAATTCAGATATTGGATGGAGAGTGGAATTCAGACCTATGGAGGTAAGGAAGGCGTCAGCATGCACAAAAGCATGTTTCCTTTCAAGTGGAAAAGGATCAGGCATTCTGCCATCTAGCATCAAACCCTTATTTACTTACTCCGTGTTTTCTCCCTTCTGAATTGCTGGATGCAAGTGAAGTGGACAGCAGTGTTTAGTCAGACATGGACTGTGGGAATGTAACTGACAGGAGAATCCACTGCAGCACAGCAAAGCATGCTAATGGATTTGGGGTGATGGGGAAAGGAATTAGGCTTGTATTAAAACAACCATAAACAAAGTCCCATTCAGCTTTTAGGGACTGTATTTCTCCAGTACTTTTCCTGGTAGTGATCAGTTGCACTATCATTGTTTTGTTTTTCACAAGTGCTTTAATTTTATAGCTGTCTGTTTCTGAGCTGTCTGAATTTAATCCTTTTAAAGGGGAAACTTAAAAGCTATTATACATTTGTAATTACACAGAGAGCCTGAAGGTACAGGTTATTAGATAGTCTTTTGAAATGCAAGTGTCTTTTGGCATTGATTTAAAGGGTTGAGTTTGTTGAAGTGTGTGTATGCACTCTGCATTTGAAGTCACTGCTGATGGTTCCAGCTCATGCATCAGGTCTCTGCTAGTAGGGTGTGTTTGAATACAAGTACCAGCATGAACATTCAAGTCAAACTGTTTTAAACTCTCACAGATAATTATTTATCTCCGTGAGTATGTTCCCACTAAAGTAATTTAGTCCTTTCATGTCTAGGTCCAGTTAACAGACTTTGAAAACTCTGCATATGTTGTGTTTGTGGTATTGCTAACCAGAGTGATTCTGTCATATAAACTGGATTTTCTCATTCCTTTGTCGAAGGTAGGTATGAAAGTTCAGATCTATTAGAGCTAAATGTGCAGTGTATTTTCATCAAGACTGATTTTTCTCCTGTGTGAGGTAGGAACTAATATTTGCATACTTAGGGAACAGTCATTTTTATCTTTCGGTCAGTTTTCATCTGTACCAGTACTTTGAATCAATTTCAACTCTGCAGTATTAAAGAAGTACTTCACTGCTGTCTCACAGAATCAAGCTTATAGATGAATACTGTGGGAATTTCTGTGGTGTCCAGCAGTGTCTGACAACTACGGAAATGTTGAGAAAACCCATTGTCACAAGACTGTTTTGAGACTGGAAAAGGGCCTGTTTCCACCATTTTACATCTGGGGAAAACAATCTGTGGAGGTCAAAATGAAAACTTCAGATATTTATTTTAACATGGCTGTTGCCTATGTGTTGTGTTTTTATTCTCTGTTTTGTTTGTATCTGGTGGAGAGGAAAAGGAGTTCAGCATGCTCACTGTTACACGGTATTTGAGTGAAAACAAATACTGCTGATTCTGGTCACAACTATGACTTGTGTTTAGACAGACCAGCCATGCAAATCCTTAATCTTGTCCTCAGAATTGTTGAACTGTTTTGTGTGAAACTGTCCTTGGACATCTTTCTGAGGCACCTGACCAGAAAATGTCTTTTTAAATGCATAGTCCTCCAGTGTTATAGGCAACTTTAAAAAAGGTCTCTGTGGTTCAGAAGGCTTTTGACAGGCTGTATGCTAGAAAATATACTGCCAGTGCTGACTTCAGCATAGCACTAGTATCGTGTGGCTTTTCTTATTGTTTTTAATTAAAATGGAGAAAAATATTGAAGTTGTAAATTAACAGTAATAGTACTGTTAATTGGTATGTTTTCTAAAAGGAGAAATTCTCTTGCTGATTTCACAGAGTTCAGACTTCATAAATAATGCAGCAATTGAGCACTTTCAGTGCATCATTACATTGTTATTTGGAGTGTCTCAAAGGCACAAAATTTTTAACTAATGAATACCAGTTAAGACTGAAAAAAGAGTTCAGGTGCTGAAAGAACCTGAACAGAGTTGGGAGTCTAGGGGGGTGTAAAATTGCTTGAGCCTGCCAAGCAATTTGGCAGGTAATGCAACACAGAATTGCACAACCATTGGTAAGCCTGCCTCTTTCAAGTAAAATAATATGGGTTTATGGGGCTAATCTCACACTAATCTTTGCTGTCTGATGGAGTGTGGTTGCATTCCCGTCAGCTAGGACTGGAGTTCTTTCAAACTTTCAAAACAGCCTGTTGTGTAAATAGGTTTCATAATATAAAATGAATGAAAACAGACTTTCGAAAACAAAGCTTTGAAGGGTAAGAACTAAGTGAAGATTTTTGCATTGCCCTTAGTTAAAGGTCAAACAAAGAGTTTGTTAAATTGCATACTTCTTCTGAAGACAATACAGTAAAGCTCATGTCCAAAAGCTGTGTGATGTTAATACCCTGAGAACATGCCAACCAAAGAACTTTGACAAAGTCTTCTGTCCAGAAAGACAGCAACGCTTAGGTCATTGGCAGAGCATATGAAGAGTGCTTTGTAGTTTGTAGACCATTTGAGAAGCCTGCACCTTAGAACTTCTTTACTACCAGTCTGAGTTTATCTAACAGATGTTTGGGTATGGAATAGATACGATTACCATACAAAGTTACTGAAATTCAATTTCTGAAAGTTTGTTTAATACAGTGATAACTCTTCTAAATACTTAAGTGATTTTGTTAATAAAAACAGCAAACTGTGGCTAGGGAAATGGCAATTTTCTTCTTCTGCACTCATTTAAATTGTATCTAAATATGCAAAGAAGTCTGCCAGATTGCATGCAACCTGTTAATCACAGCTGTTCCTGTGTTTTCATCCAAACCTAAGGCGTTAGCATAGCATGTTCTGCCGTTACGTCATCCCTTTGTGGTTTTGCCCATGACCCCTGAAGAATGAAGTAAAACTTAACCTCCTCAGCTTAGCCTTGGGTGATGGTAGATCTTTCAACTAATGAAACCAAGGTGTAAGGGTTTGGGAGAATCCTCATTTTCTAGAGTGTCAAAAATTTCTGAAATACTTCTTTTGACAGGTGGATGAAAACATGAAGGTGGCTCAGAAAAGAGATGCTGTCCGGCAGGGAATGTTTTACTTCAGAAAAGATATTTGCAAAGGTATCACAACAAGTAATCTGATGAACACTGTTGTGGATGTTCAGTGCACCTCTTGCCTTCTAACCATTTCTTCCTTTCCCTTTGTGTCGCCCATGAAGGTGGAAATGCTGTTGTGGATGGATGTGGCTCTGCACAGAATGGGACAGGCACTGACGTGGAAGAGTACACCTTAATGAGCATTGATACCATTATCAATGGGAAGGTCATAGCCTCTTCTGTCTGTAACACACAACTTTCCCCTCCATTCCACCTTCTCAGAAACCAGATTGAGTGTGTTTTATGCTGACTCTGTCCTCTTACACAGGAAGGAGTCTTTCCTGGCTTGATCCCAATTTTGAATTCCTATCTTGAAAACATGGAAGTGGATGTGGACACAAGATGCACCATCCTAAACTACCTGAAGCTAATAAAAAAGAGAGCATCTGGTATGTTTGACACTTTGGGGCATAATTTTACTGGTGTTTTTCTAGTTAGATAGTAATTGAACTGTTCTCTAGTTTTCAGTTGGGTAGAACTGGTGGCACCTGCGGCTGTCTGGTTAAGTGTTGAATCATAGGAGCGAAGGACTGGAGTGTGTCTTCTGGCTTACATCTGGTCCTGTCTAATTCTGATTATACATGTTATGCGATCCATTTTAGAACTTCAGTTAGTAGTAATTGATACAGTTACAGCTTATACGGTAGTGTATCTCCTGTCCTAAGATTTCTCTTTTCAGGGCCACTTACTGCTGGTTTTGCCAGCATATTGTCCACTTTGTAGTAATTTGCACATATACTAAATCTCCTTTGCCTGTCACTTAAGTGTTGTAAGAGTGTGAGGCTGGGTCTGATAGCCTGGTATTACTGGTGTGACTCCAAACTGTGCTGCTGCAAAGCACTCATAAGTCTAAATTCTGGTATGCTAGAGCATGAGACCTAATCTTTAGCACCCTGATAAGAAAACCCTTCTATAAGTAGCAGAATTTCAAGGCAGAGCAAACTGGGCTCTTTGCCTGTCTTCCCCCTGTTGTAGTATTTTCGAAGACAGGCAGTATAATGACTCTTCATTCTCCTTTTTAAAATGCAGCAGTATAATGAGTAAAATATGCAGGCTAAACTTTAATTCATAACTGGGCATGTAGCAGTCTGGAGCAGCTTTATACCTTTCTATGTGCAAATCCCTTGTATGCCTGCCTTGCTGTAAATGTAGCTGGACAGTTAATTTTAGTCTCATAAGTCAAGACATCTCTCCCCCTTTCCCCCCCAATGGAATATATTAATTTGTTTTTAACTGAAGTGTTGCATTCCTTTTTAATTCTTGAAAATTGCTGTAGAAGCTTCTAGGTAAAGACCTTTTTAAAGGTGAGGTGGAAATCAGGACTTTCTCTCACTTTCTAATTCAGTACTTTAACAGTACTTCAGAACAGTATCAAGTTTGAATTAATAACAGCTTTCACTGTATATGTTGCTTGCTGTAAGGCTGTATGTTTGTAGGAGGCTTCTGTCCCTCAGATAACATAGGCACGGATTTGATGCTTGGCTTAACCGAGGGAGAGAAGAGAAACTGTTAGGAAGAAAACTTCTGAGGCACATCAGCCCTCAAAATAACAATGCTTTAGAAGTATTCCATTCTTTATTGTCGGGTTTTTTCCCTTCAGAAAAATGCTGTTAAAAAAAAAAAAAGTGTAAGTTTTATAGAGGTTTTTTGCAAGAGCTAATAACCTGGGCTTGATCCCATGGGCAGCTGTTCCCCTTCCAAAGAACTTTGCTACCTGTTGCAAAGTCACAGGCATTGCAAAAGTCAGCTTGCTATTTACACAGACCTAAAAGTTATGAGAGTGAGGTAGATAGGGTGTAGGGTTTATGTCCTAACTCTGATGAACTCAAATGATTTTAAAATGATGCTTCATAAGAACCAGAATTCACAGAATAAAAAGGATTAGGTATTGTATTACTGTGCCATGATATTTATCAATTGTGAGCTTTGGATTATTCCAGTTTACTCTCAATCTTAAATGTTCCTGAACTGCAGGCTGTCTAGCATGAGACATGTTCACAAAGAGTGCCAGTTTGACAGATTTCACTAAGTGCTGAACACAGATCACCCATAAGAGTTAAACAAACACTGGCACTTTAGCTGCTGTGGCTTTAACCTTGCCCCGACATCTCTGCTTCAGTCCCACCTTCTCCCGCACACAGCTGGGTATCGCCCTCCTAGTCTCCATCTAGCTGCTGTGTGGCTGCGACCACTCAGTGAGACTACAGATTTGCTAGGCAGGCAGCAGCTGCTGACCACCACCAAATATTAATGAAAGCGCTGCTAAGATAGCAGCATCAAGCCATCCCTGTCCTGGCACGCTCTCCTGGTTCCTGCCTCTCTGCAGGGCAGGCTTTTTCTCAGCTGAGGGTGGTGAAGTAATCATGGTGCTTGATGACCATTCACAGACATGATTTCTGTGATTGATGCCTTACCCTTCTTGAAGCAGTTACACTTCTGGCCCCCATAAAGCCATTCAATAAGAATGCCACCATTTTATTGTATGCTCTTTGAAAAATGTAATTCCTGTAGTTTTGGGTGTTTAAATGCACTTTCCAGTTATTTCATGATACATCTTCTAGTTCCTGTGTTGTAGGATAATGTTTCTCTACTCCTCATCAGCTTTCGTGATTTTGCAAACTTTGTTGCTTCCAAACTTGTGATTTCCTTTCTCTTCTCTCTCCTTGCTTGGAAGTTTTTTTTTGTCAGTCGAGGGTGCCTTTTTCACGATAGTTGTATGTTCTTCGGGAGCTGCATGCTGTGTTCAGGATGAAGGTGCTGCAGATTTACACCAGTACAAAGGATGGGAGCAACTGGGCTGCCTGACCACTAGGTGTCTGTGTTGGGGTGAGCTGTCTGCTCTCCCATCTCCTGCACTGACAGCCCACAGCAGCTTTTAGTCCAAAAATGTATCTCTTTCTGTGCTCTGCTCCTCTCATTTCCTAGCCCAGAGGATATTTCTTGCAGGCCCCCTGCTGTTCATTGGTTTGAGAAAGTTTTTGTGTGAGTTTTAGTGCCTTCAATGAGTAATGTTTCCTGTTTTGGTGTTTTGGGTTTCTTTTTTCCCTCTTTTTATGTAGAAGTGCAAACTCTGGCCTCATTTCTTTAAAACATGACTTCTGTTTTTTGGGGGACATTTTTATTTCTAATAAACTTTTTTATTCTGCTTTTCTTTCCTGTACTTTTCACAATTTTTCCCATTTGGGTTCATGTACTTCTGTTCAAAACCACTGATAGGATCTTTAAACAGTCTTTGATACTTTTTTATTTGTGAGTTCCTCCTTGCCTTCCCGTATTTGATTCCTCTTGCTTTTTATAAGATTCTTAAACCAAGTGGAAGCCCTTGACTCTTTTCACTCGCATTAGGAAGCTGAGGTTCCAGCAGTAGTGGAAGCTCTGCTAGGCTCTTCAAGCACCCCGTCAGCCTACCTTAATGTTTACTCTGAGTTACCTTAAGCTTATACAAGTTGAGGTGCATTCAGGAGCAAGACTCAGTAGCCTAAACACTGGTGTCCAGCTGGCCTCCAGCAGCTACTTGATAGAGATGCAGGTCTCCTGCAAGTGGTGTGTGCCATATGGTGACCGGGTGTCGAAGTGTTGGGGACCCTGAGGCACCTGCTGACTGCCCCATGGACTGCATGGTGAAGCAGAGGCAGCCTGTGCAAACCAGGAGTTAATATAATCAGGAACCTGCCTATTTTTTCTGGGGGAGCTGCCACAGGGAGAAGGAATAGTTAAGGTAGACAGAGCAAAGCTAGGAGATGAGTTGGATGGATCAACTACAAAATTATTTTTTATATATGTAGTTGTAGAGGTGTCTGTTGGTTCATCTCAGCCAGATTCTCTGTAAAATGACAATGACATGTTTAAGACCTGTTGGTATACAATCTGTTGGTAACACCTCTTGCAGTAGCTACTTCTCTCTTCACTGTCTCGTTACATCTGAAAGTTTGAGGATTGCACCTGATGAGTAGGTTTTAGACTATCATCGATATGTCAGCTTAATTATGCCTGCAGTTTAGCAATATTTAAGAAAAAAATACATACAGGAATGCGTTTCTCATTCAAGCATGGACTACTCGTTGTGTATATAGTGCATTGAACTTTAGGTGTCGCACTGTTAAATGAGATGTATAAACTGTGAAATTTGCCTTCCCCTTGCCCACAGGAGAATTAATGACAGTTGCTCGATGGATGAGGGAATTTATCGCACAGCATCCAGACTACAAGCAAGATAGCGTGATAACTGATGAAATGAATTACAGCCTTATTTGGAAATGCAACCAAATCGCACAAGGCCAGGCAGAGTGTCCTGAACTGCTGGGGGTAGGATTTAATAAGAAACAAAGTGGAAGCAAAACTGGCTCTTTGTAACGAATGAATGTTTATTAAATAATAGAAAGTTTAAGCCTTTTAGCAAAGCACTAGCAAAGATGCTGTGAATCTGGCACAGTTTCATGGTGTGAAGTCCAAAACAGGGATACTGCACTATAAAATGGGCCAATCTGCCTAAATATTAGTTTAAGGCATCCTCAAATGGGCATATTCTTATTGTTAAGGTTTATACAATATACATGTAAATAGTAAAATATTTTTTATGATTAACATCAATGTATTTTAATAACATTGTATCTAAAGTTATTGTGAATTAGCTTGTAACTTTTTTATGCTTATTCTAGAAAGAAAAATTGTCCTGATCAGCTTTGTAAATGTAATGGTAATTGTATATTATATGCATTCCAGTTACTGAATGTTTACTGTAATATTTTTAACCTGGAATGTGCTAAGTAATCTACCTTATGGTTTAGGGAAAAAAAATGTTCTGGACCTACCTGAATTGCAGATGCTTATTCCTTCCATTTGGGTTTTGAAAGTATGTAAGAGCAGATAAATGCATGTGCATCCTATTTCTTAATCTTTACAGCAGTTTCTCAGTTTACCACAAGACCTGCATTCACTCATAAACTGTAAAACTCAGAGGAACAGATCTGTCATTATTCAGATAACGCAAGTCTGCCTCTCTGCAGATGCATCACTATTTTTTCCCCCTCTGAAGTAAATTTCTGTGCTATCGGAGATCAGAAATTTGCCCAATGATTTAATGAAAAAGCAGTAACGGGAGAGACATGGTGAAAGAGAGGAGGAAGTGAGAGCCGAACATAAAGCTGTCTTTACACAGGGACCAGAGCGACCTGTTCTGGACTTCAGCACTCTTTAACTGCTCTTTCTCCCACATTGCTGCTGTTCCCACAGTTGACAATGACTGCAGCACAAAAACGAGGACCTGTCCATTCTTCCTAAAGGTTGAGTTTCTCATTTGTCATTGATTATTATTATTGTCAGCATGTTTATTTCCTATAAGGTACTTTATGTAGATGGCTGAGGTACCAGCATAGCTGTAGGTATGGACAACTCAATCCCCTCTAGAAAATAAAGAAATCGTGGAATGCACTAATTGTCTGAACTGGGAGCGAGTGCTGGGAGTGACTGTAAAGTATTTAAAATGTAGCCATTGCAACTGTAAATAAAGCAAATTTAAGGGGCCTTTTTGATTTAGCTTCTTAACTGACTTCTAAAAGTAAATTGTGTTATGGGTAGATTATGCAAAGCTTGACGCAAGCGTATATAAATACCTAAGGTGTAATGATTTTTTTTCAGAAGAACTAATGGAGAAACTTGCAGTGAAGAGATGCACTAAGAAGAAGGTTTTATGTACTGACATTAGACTTTGTGTTCACAGGTGTGCTTTAGAGAATAAAAAGAATGCTTTTTTTTCTGCGGTGTTGAATTTGTTTTAATCAAGATGTAGGCGTATGCTAATTTAGTTTCTGTAATAAGGAAATAAAAACAAAATTTGCAGTATGTGTTGGTCACTTGCATGACTTGAACCTACATTTTCAGATTCAAAAAAGGAGGAGTTGCATGCCTGGCAGGTACAGTTCATCCTCTCCAGATTCACTTTGTTCACGGTGAAGCTTCTCAGAACTAATGGTAAATGGTCACCACTCCTGCAACAGAAAGGTCCTTGTTGTTGTCTCGGTAGTATCTGTCTGCACAGCGTGAGCTATGCTTGGACGATCCCTAAAAAAAGTTAGAATGGTTTCCTGCTGGTGCTCAACAGGTGTCCTTTTTACCTTTCAATTGACGTTAAATCACTCTTCTGGCCTAGTAGGTGGCTACTGTCCTGTAAGCAAGACCAAATTTTGTCATAATGCTTAAAAGCTGGGTCTGGAAGTTTCCCTCATGAGTTCTTGTATGTGTGTTTTCAGAAAGGATGAGGAAGATAAACACAAAGCTGCCGCTTGTTTGTTGCGATGCCCGTGGCTGCTGTATCTATGCAGCTGACATTCCCCCGATGAAGAGTTCAGGTATGTGCTCCAGCCTGTTCTTGGTGGCGTGGCATGGTGAAGGCTCCCACGGAGCAAACCAGAACTGCTGCAGGGAAGGGCAAGCTTTGCCACTAGTTTTGAATATACCTTAGAGGTGGCTGTGCGGTATCTGCACCCACTCTGAGGTGGAGAAGCAAGCCTTAGGCCTAGCCTCAAGCTCTGGCTGAACTTTTGCAGAGAGCGTGAGAGGCTCCCTTGAGCTATGAATTCAGGATTGTTGGTCCTGCAGTCATTAAATGCTTTAATGGAAGTAATGACCTTTCCAACAGCCACCTGAGCAAAGGGAGGGGAGAAGCACCAAGCACCTGAGATGAAACATGATTGATCCTTGCCCAAAGACCTTGGTACTGTGTCACTCTTGGCACTTCCTCTGATCACTAATGTTCTGGTGTTCAATGCAATTATATCGAAAGAAAGTAGGTTTTTATCAGGATGATGGTACAGGTTTTGATGAAGGCATCTTAGAGTGCCTTGTACCTGACTACAGCCAGTCCACAGGGAAGTGAGGAGTTGCTTTGTGTATGTTGTTCTGGCAGGTCATGTTCAGAAGAAGAGGCTGGGGGCAGGGGGGAAGAAAGCAAAAAGGAGTGAAGTCTATTAGCATCAAGTCTGAAGCATCCCGCTTTCTCCTCACTCTTTGATTTGCACTGGAGAAGCAGCTGTGCCAAGATGACTTCAAGCTCTCCAACACTTTCCAGTTAGGTTTATTCTTCCCTTCAGCCATTCATTAGGGTGGACTATCCACCTTCCTGCCCGTTCCCAGCTGTGCATGCACAGGCAGTGCTGGACACCTAATCCCTGCCAGTTTGCTCACAACATGGGCACTCAGAGGCCAAGACCTGCAATACTTTTCTTGACAGTGTAAGGGACTGGGACACCTTGCTCAGAGATTGTCACATAGCTGCCTAATGAAAAACAGGAAGTCTTTCCAAAAAACCCCTCTTGTCCGAGGGGAAGCAAGGCTTGGCATCACAAGCATTTCATATCCTTCACCCCACCCTGCAGTGTTCCTGTGTGTTACTCATCCCTCTGGCATCAGCTACAGCATGGCTGCTTGTGAAAAGCACTAGGGCAGAGGATCACCAGGGGTGTTAATGGAGGGAGGCCAAACCCCCCAAACCTCTCCAGAGCCCCCCTGATTTTGCAGAGCAGGAGATGTGGCTGTGTAGTACTTTGTCTTTAACACAAACTGGACTACTGAGCACAAAACACTTCTGCCTGTAATTTCTCACCCCTAGGGTGACCTAGAGCAATGCAATATTAACTCTGATGTGATCCCTGAGCTACAACAGCGTTAACATTACCAGCCAAGTGAAATAGCCCCTGCACGGAGAGTGGAAAACCAGCCAGGGTCCTTGCTGGGGCGTGTTCACAGTGCAGGCGGGGATGAGGTCAGGAGCAGCGCATTGCTAAGCCCAGGGCCAGCCCTAGGTGGCCTCCTAAGGTAAGAGGCAATGCAGTGAGCTGGAGAGAAAATAACTGTTCTCTGGGGAATTAAGAGAAAAAGGAGCCAGAGCCACAACAGTTTATTTCAGGTCCAAATTCTCTGTAGATTTTGGCCCAAGTGTCTGCTCAGGGGCTTAGCCTCATCCCATGCGAACGGTGCAAAGCTCTTCACATGCCAGTGTCCCCGGCAGCGCTCGGGGGCTCATCAGAGCGGTGACGGTGACCTTCCAGCCCTCTCCTGCTGCTTTCCCCTGGGGAGAGGGTGGAGGGGAGCTGAGGCTGGTGGTGGGGCTGCCCAGGGGACACCCCAGCAGGGAGCCTTCCGGGCAGACATTCTGTGTACATGTCCTAGGAGCAGGGCAGAGCCAGTGTATGTTTTCAAAGGGTATGCCATAGCAGAGCCTGGGAAATAGGCCAGCCTGTCCCTTTCAGACATCCACTTCAGCTGCACAATTGCACTGCTGAGAGGAAAATTGCCACTGTCTGAATTAAAACGTGTAACATCCAAGTGCTTCTGGACATGATGCATCCTGAACAGCCACGTGAGGTGAACAGAATTCCCCTTTCAAATGCAGTTAGGTCTCGCTCTTAAAATAATCACTTCTAGACAACAAACTTCACTCACTGCTTTAAAACACCTGTCTGGGCCTCCTCAGAGAACAGCACAGAAGAACATGTTTCAAATTTTTGTCTTTTCCCCTTTACTTAGGGTGCAGCCTGACTGGCACAAATGCCCCTGCTGGGTGAGGGATGGGGCCATTTCCAGAGGCACAAGTGACAAGCACAGCTCCAGAAGGGAGCATCCACATGTTCCTGGAAACTCATTACAACTTTCCTTCTCCCACTCATCCCAGCACACATAGTGTTGTTGGTCCCATTCCTGCTCAGGCCACGAGGGTGGAGGGGAGAGGGCAGTCCTGCCTGTCCCTCTGGCTTCCAGCAATGCGATGTGTTTGGCCTTGCTGTGAGCTGATAAAATGTGACGCTTGCCCTGAATGCAAACCCAGCGCTTGCTAGGACAAGACGTTATTTCTTATCCTGTCTTGGAAAAGCACAATCCACACAACAAAAAGGAAGCTTGGAAGATTATTCACACTGTGCAACAAGAGTATCCAGGGAAAAGCTCTGCAGGCTGCTGTGTTTCTCACTGCCTGCCTTCTTTGTTTGTGTGTTTTACAAAGCTTTGTAATGGTTTTCAGGATATACCAGGGCAAGATATTCTCTGGGGAAGCAGAACGTTTCCTCCAGGACTGTGCTGTCCAGAGGGGACGATCTGCCAGGCATATCACCAGTCAGGACATCAGTGGAGCTGGTTTCTGTTTCCAGCTCTGCTTGCATCCTGAGGTTTTATCTCCCTTTTGTCCTAATGCAGCCAACAGGGGTTTGTAGTGTGAAAAATTTGGTGCCAAACACGTTTGCTGTTGCAACAACACGCTACAATGCTGCCCAGATCCTCCTGTTGATGTATGGCAACAAGAGGCACCATGCTGGTCTAGAAGAGCCTGTGGGATGACGTGGTGGGGTGAGTCTGATGGTCTAATTGCAATTAAAGTGAAAAGCATTATGATCAACTTTATCATCAAACTGCTCTGTCTTTAAGCATTTCCTTGGCCGTGCCCAGAGTTTGAGAGAGGTGACATAGTGACAGCCTTGCACATCCGTTTCCTATCTTTGATCATGAACAAATGCAAAGCATGTATACATTTGCTCTGTACTAGCTACTTCCTTGTAAACAACTTTTACTGGTAGAGCCCCCTGGCAGTAAGGACTTGAGATCAGTCAGATTTGTGTTTATCTGGTACCTACCATGAAAAGACATCTGTGAGCTGTGTCCTGGTGGGACACCACAGGTGGCGTGTGCCTCCCAGGGGACATTGCAGACAGTGCTGAAACCACTGAATACTGGCGCTGTGCCTCCATGGCATCCTTCCAGTTGGAGATCAGCTGCTATGACAGGCCTTACAACAGGAGCTGGTGATTTAGCAGCTACTTTCAAAAGCTCTTTCGATGGGGTGGGAAACATTGTCATAATACCAAGTTGCCAGTTTTGTGACTTGCCTGATGATTTCTGTCTGGATAGGAATGAGGAAAAAATCTTACTTCCTGTGTACCCAGCAAATCCTAGCCACTATGTCCTAACTTTCCCATGAGCTCTGCCCTCTTCAAGAAGTAAAGCTGAACCTAGTTGAGAGAAACTGCAAAGACAGCTTACATAGAAAAAGGCTAGTTTCATCATTGTTTCCCTCTTTGCCAGCCTTACCATCTCCTCCAGGACAGCCCCCCCACTCTCCCTCTCTCTCCCCAGGTAGGACATCTCCATGGCTGAGTCTCCTGTCCAAATGCTTCTTTTGCTCCAGCCTAAGCTCTGCCTCCTGATTTTCCCTGCCTGCCTGCCTCAGAGCAAGGCAGCTGAATGCCAGCAGCCCCACACCCTAAGGATGCAAAGTGGGAGGCTGTGCCTGTTTCTTTCTGCCCAAGCGGTGGAAGAGACAAAAAATCCTGTGCAGCACCGACAGACACCCAACAGTCCTTTTAAAATGCCTCATTACTTGTCATTATGAAGGAAGATGCTGCCAGGCTTAGGCAGCCAGGACATGAGGACCAATTGCCCAGGCTACAAGCCTGTGTGTGACTTTTTTGTCCATGGTTAAGAAAAAAAAAAAAAAAAAAAAAGGCGGGGAAGAAGGAAAAGAAGGAGATGCTGAAGAGCTCCAGTTTGGCCAAGCTCAGCTTATCTGGAAGCTAATCTCAAAGAAGTAAACTGAGATTTCAGTGTGGGCAGAAGGTGGCAGATCTGGCACAGTGAGCTGTAAATTGTCTGCAAGGAGACAGACAAATGAATTTCCTCTTATATCCAGAGGCAGGAGAACAGGCAGCAGAAATGGAGACCTGCACACCATGAAAGAGAGGTGAGAAGACAAGGCAAACCCACCAAAGGCGACCTGATAAAGCGAGGATATAGTCAGGAGGGAACCCAAGAGTGGGCAGAACAGGAGAAACCCAGGGAAGATTGGATAGCAGGAAGAGTTCAGCAATGTCTGTCAAGCCTGATGGTCCAAGGGAAATAAGGCTGGCATATAATCTGGGACAGAAGACCTTTTCATTTGCAAAATTTTATCTTTAAAAGAAAATTTAAAAGGAAAAGCAGAGAAAGAAAAGCTCCTCTAATTTTGAGCCACTCCTTGCAACTTAGACATCCTCAAATGATTGCAAAGGAATGCTTTCATATTCTTACCTCGTTAGCTTTGGCACACAGTGAAGCAGGAAGGAACTTCTCTGCATCTGGCTACCATGGAACCGTTTTTGGACATGCAGCTAGCAACTCTTCTCCAGAAATTCTGGCAATTCCTCTTCTTGAGAAAATATGGGGGTTTCCATCCTCCCTCTGCTTCTTTCTGTGTGGTGGATAGAAACTGAAAAGCAATGAAGTATTTCTGGAGTAAAACAGTACTTTTACAGGGAGAACGGGCTGCTGGCCATGCCTCAGTAAAAATGCCAGGACTTGCCCTGAGGAGAGGGAGCTTTTCCAGGGTGAGACTGGAGGGTGGCTGGGTCCAACACAACCAGTGCAGCACTGCAACAATGGCTGTACATCCTGGTGCCATGGGACAGCAGCTGAAGCTTCACATTGCTCGTGGCAGAGATCCTAACATGAACTTAGGGTTTTGCAGGCTTATAGGAATTTTTAACCTAGATCAGGAGTGATAAAATCCATTTATGTGGACAGTTTTTTCCAAGCTGGGTTGAAGCATGTCATGGTTTAACCCCTGCTGGTAAATAAGCACCACATAGCTGCTCACTCATGTCCCCCAGTGGGATGGGGGAAGAGAATCAGAAGGGCAAAAGTGAGGAAACTCATGGGTTGAGATAAAGACAATTTAGTAGGTAGAGCAAAAGCCACACATGCAAGCAAAGCAAAACAAGGAATTAATTCACTGCTTCCCATTGGCAGGCAGGCGTTCAGCCATCTCCAGGAAAGCAGAGCTCCATCACAGGTAATGTTTACTTGGGAAGACAAACACCATCATTCTGAACATCATCCCCTTCCTTCTTCCCCCAGGTTTATATGCTGAGCATGACATCATATGGTATGGGATGTCCCTTTGGTCAGCTGTCCCGCCTGTGTCCCCTCTGAACTTGTGCACCCCCAGCCTACTCACTGGTGGGGTGGTGTGAGAAACAGAAAAGGCCTTGGCTCTGTGTAGGCACTGCTCAGCAATAGTAACACATCCCTGTGTTGTCAACACTGTTTCCAGCAGAAATCCAAAACATAGCCCCACACTAGCTACTATGAAGAAAATTATCTCTATCCCAGCCAAAACCAACACAGGCATCAGACCCTTGCTCATTTGTTGTCTTATACAAGGGTCTAAGCTCCAGACTCCTCTCACATTTGACCTCAGGTTTCCCAGGTGTCTCAACACACCCCTCCAGACAGACAGGAGCACCAAGAGACCTGTGTAGGCCCAGTTACTGCCCAACCCAGCAATGCCCAAGTCCCAGAGGGACTCAGTTTGTAAGGAAAGCAACAGGCAATGGCAATCCACAAACTGCAATAGTGGCCACTTTCTTTTTTTCAAGAAGGGCTTAGCAGGAGAAGGTGTCTCAAAGTTCATATGAGACCCTTGTGGTTAGGGCACTTCTCAGAAAGTGGAAAGCCAGGTGCCATGCTGCCTCCGAGGGTTCAAATACACATAATCTTCACACAGAGTACACACCTAAACCAATTCCTTAATGTATTTTGAAAGGTGTCTCTGCAAAGAGTGGAAATTCTCCATCCTATTGGACCACAGAGAGCAAAACAGAAGATACTTGTAAACGTCTGTGTAAATGTGCAATGTGCTGACATCTTCATTACTGTGCAGTGTTCTGCCTGCCTGATCTCACAAAGCATAAAACAGTGAGAGATGGCCAAGGCCAAAGGGGATTTTCAGAAAAATAGAAGGTCTTTCATAACAAGGGAGTAACAAAGTAAACTAGAACTTGTTCTCTTGGAAAACAGGCATCTTGAAGGGGTAACATGATAGGAGTACATAAAATTAAATTATCTAAGTAAACTGTGGGACTGATCACTGCAAGATGTTATGGAGGCTAAAATATGGAAGGGTTCACCAGGTGATCAGACAAATAATGGAAAAGATGTAGCTATGATAGCTAGAAAGTGGCATCATCATTATTACTGTTATGTTTATTATTCAGCATTATAAGTTAATATTCAGCATTCTGGTTGCCACTGCTGTCTGAGGAAATTCCCAAGCCACCGGCTGTTGGGACATGTCAGAGAAGGATCATTTTGTATCAACAGCTTCTCATGTTTTTTTCCCTAAGCATCCACATGTGCCAGGGAGAAAATATTGGCTTCTCGGGCCTGACCAAGTTAGTTCTTACACAATTCAATGTTAATTGAGAAGAGGGAATAGGAGAAAGAAAGACCTGCAGCCTAGCAGTCAGGCATTGGGTTAGGAGTCCTGGGTTTTGGGAGCTGGATCAATATCCAAGTAGTCATTTAACAGAGTACAGAAGAAGATAATACGGAGCACTCAGACCTCTCCCCTAGCAGGCAAACTCCCAATCACCAGGTCCACACATGTTCTCCTCTTGTGGGAGCCTTGAACATGCCTGATGGCTCCTCCGATGAGGAGGAGATAAAAAACATCCGCTAATCCACCAAGCCACTCATCACAGAAGGNAACAGCATTTTCAACTGTTTTTGTTCCATGATCCTGCTGTCGCTGAACTCAGTCATTCATACCCTTCTCCCTCACTACTCAAGTAACGTATTAGTCTACCTCTAGTTGTTCTTTCTCATGCTCCAACTACCTTCCCAGTCATGTCTTATAACCTGATTAAAGGGTACAGCCCACATCTTGGGCAACACTGCTCTAACAGTCTGTTAACATCACCTAGCCCCTTTGGTGGAAGTACTGGTTGCTTTGAAATGTGGAAATACTTAACCTTACCCATGAGGTGAAAAAAATAGTTTGGGGATCATATACAGTCCTATGAAAGCAAGCAGTCCTGGCTGGGCATATATGCACAGAAAACATACGGTTAGTTTATTCTCTGCATGGTCCTAGCCCAAGCTGACCCACACTCTGCAGACATGGCCCGAGAGTTATGCAGGCAGGCAGGATGCGGCCACACCGCTCAGAGGGAAGAGGTTTTAGCTGTATGGACACAAGTTGCACTGGCATCAAGGTGAGTTGGCTCCCTTGGACTGCTTCATTTACTAGTACAGATGTAGCACATGTACCTACTACCAACTTCCACTGGCAAGAACAGGCTCTCTCTATAAATTAGGCGTAATGGCATCTAACTTTCATGTACGCAAATCTTTTCTTCGTTTTGCCACCAGACTCTACAGAACTAGAGGAATGTTATGCCCTTGTGGTTACATCCAGCAGTACTTGATGGCACATCACGTACTACGCAGGACCCAAGGAGCCCTTCACAAATGAGAAGGCTGGTCAAGTACTGCAGCTCCAGGCAATGACAAAGCCTCAGAAATCTATGATTCAACCTTGTGAAAATCAAGCAGCATTTGAGTCTCATATAACAAATGTTCTTTTTACACACTGTCTTCAAGTCCAACTTGTTGTAAAACATCTGAAAACCTACACCCAGACTTTGTGTCTGAAATAGCAAACAGATGTCCTCACGCACAGAGAGGGTCTAATATCACTGCCTGTTCCCTATAGTGTGAGCAGGAACTAATATGCTTTCCTGATAAAAGAAAGTGCAGTTCAAACGTATAGCAATTTAGAAATTACAGAACAGAAGCATGTAACAGTTGAGGTTGGAAGGGACCTCTGGAGATCATTTAGTCCAACCTCCCTTCTCAAGGCAGGGTCAGCTAGAATAGGCCACTTGGGACTATGGCTTTTGGATATCTCCAAAGATGGAGACTCCACAATCTCTCCAGGCAACCTGTGCCAGTGTTTGACCACCCTCACGGTAAAAAGTGTTCTTTTACTTCAGATGGAATTTCTTGTGTTTCAGTTTGTGCCCACTGCCTCTCATCCTCTCAGCGGGCACCATGAGAAGAGGCTCTGCCTTCTTCATAGCCTCCCATGAGGTATTTATACCCACCAACAAGATTCCCCCTGAGCTTTCTTTTCTCTAGTCTGAACAGTCCCACCTTTCTCAGCCTCTCCTCATATGACAATTGCTCCTGACCCTTAGTCATCTCTCAAACACCTCATGGGACCTCCTCCAGTAAGTTTGCTCATACTTTTCTTGTATGAGCCTAGCACCGGACACAGCACTCCCAGTGTGGCCTCCCCAGTGCTGAGCAGAGGGGTAGGGTCACCTCCCTTGACCTGATGGCAGTGCCTTGCCTCACACAGCCCAGGATACCATTGGCCTTCTTTGCCATGAGGGATAACTGCTGGATCATGGCCAGCTTGTCCACCAGGACACCCAGGGTCTTTTTCTGCAAAGCTGCTTTCCAGATGGTTGGCCCCCAGCCTGTACTGGAGAATGGGGTTATTCCTCCCCAGGTGCAGGACCCTGTGTTTTTCTTCACTGAGCTTCATGAGATTCCTCTCGGCCCGTTTCTCCAGCCTATCCAGGTCCCTCTGGATGGAAACACAACTATCTGATGCATCAGTCACTCCTCCCAATTTATCATGTGCAAACCTGCTGAAGGAGCAGTCTGTCCCATCATCCAAGTTATTAATGAAGTTAAGTAATATAATAATAAGAGACCTCAGTATCAGCCTCTGGGACTAGGGACTGGCCTTCAGATGGACTTTGTGCGACTGATCACAACACCTTGAGCCTTGCAGTTCAGACAGTTTTCAGTCCACTTCACTGCCTACTTGTTGAGCCCACACTTCTCTGCCTGGAGACAGTGCTCAAAGCCTAGCTAATGTCAAGATAAAAAACATCCGCTAATCCACCAAGCCACTCATCACAGAAGGCTATCAGGTTGGTTAAGCACAATTTCCCCTTCATAAATCCATCCTGACTACTCCAAGTCACTTTGGTCACATGAGGCTTCTTCCAGTTATCTGAGGAAAACCTCATCTACTTCTTCCCAATCCGGTGATCTGTACAAGATACCCACAACAACATAACCCATGTTGGTCTGTCCACTAGTACAAAATGAATGATTCAGCTCCGAGCAGGTTTCCAGTCTAGTTCAATGGTCAATGACTGAGTTGTGGCAGAGACAGACACAGAGATAGGAAAAGAGTAGAAAATGATGTCTCATGGTTGGTGTAGAAGGTGATGTTGCTTTTTGAGATTAGGAAAAACACTGCTGTGTGTGATAGAACATCATAGGTTTGCTCTGTAAATCTCAGATTAAAATGTTTTAAGGGAAAGCAGTAAGGGATCTTCTCCAAGAGGAGGTTTTGTAGGGGCCTAAATAGTGCAGTTTGGACAGGATGTAAGGAGCATGTCCTGATGTTCAGAAGGTGGATACCGTAGGTGTTGCTCTTCCNTGCCTGATGGCTCCTCCGATGAGGTGGTTGCTAGTGATTTGAACATCCTGTGGCTGAGCGTGCAACTGAACTCAAGACTTCAGCTTTCTGGGTGAGCCCTCCAAACACAACAGTATTGTGCAGAAGACAACTAGACCAGCTGCAGCCATGTTGCTGTGTTCCTTGACTGATGGGGGAAGCCTGCGCAGCCTTCTCAGAAGTCATACAGAACAAGTAGGTGCTTTATATCCTGAGAGGACTCAGGGCTCTCATGGGGCTACCTCTAGCAACCTTGACTAGGTGGGATGTAAGGAAAACCTCAGTGTTTCCTATTGACTTTGCTATACAACAGCATTTTCAACTGTTTTTGTTCCATGATCCTGCTGTCGCTGAACTCAGTCATTCATACCCTTCTCCCTCACTACTCAAGTAACGTATTAGTCTACCTCTAGTTGTTCTTTCTCATGCTCCAACTACCTTCCCAGTCATGTCTTATAACCTGATTAAAGGGTACAGCCCACATCTTGGGCAACACTGCTCTAACAGTCTGTTAACATCACCTAGCCCCTTTGGTGGAAGTACTGGTTGCTTTGAAATGTGGAAATACTTAACCTTACCCATGAGGTGAAAAAAATAGTTTGGGGATCATATACAGTCCTATGAAAGCAAGCAGTCCTGGCTGGGCATATATGCACAGAAAACATACGGTTAGTTTATTCTCTGCATGGTCCTAGCCCAAGCTGACCCACACTCTGCAGACATGGCCCGAGAGTTATGCAGGCAGGCAGGATGCGGCCACACCGCTCAGAGGGAAGAGGTTTTAGCTGTATGGACACAAGTTGCACTGGCATCAAGGTGAGTTGGCTCCCTTGGACTGCTTCATTTACTAGTACAGATGTAGCACATGTACCTACTACCAACTTCCACTGGCAAGAACAGGCTCTCTCTATAAATTAGGCGTAATGGCATCTAACTTTCATGTACGCAAATCTTTTCTTCGTTTTGCCACCAGACTCTACAGAACTAGAGGAATGTTATGCCCTTGTGGTTACATCCAGCAGTACTTGATGGCACATCACGTACTACGCAGGACCCAAGGAGCCCTTCACAAATGAGAAGGCTGGTCAAGTACTGCAGCTCCAGGCAATGACAAAGCCTCAGAAATCTATGATTCAACCTTGTGAAAATCAAGCAGCATTTGAGTCTCATATAACAAATGTTCTTTTTACACACTGTCTTCAAGTCCAACTTGTTGTAAAACATCTGAAAACCTACACCCAGACTTTGTGTCTGAAATAGCAAACAGATGTCCTCACGCACAGAGAGGGTCTAATATCACTGCCTGTTCCCTATAGTGTGAGCAGGAACTAATATGCTTTCCTGATAAAAGAAAGTGCAGTTCAAACGTATAGCAATTTAGAAATTACAGAACAGAAGCATGTAACAGTTGAGGTTGGAAGGGACCTCTGGAGATCATTTAGTCCAACCTCCCTTCTCAAGGCAGGGTCAGCTAGAATAGGCCACTTGGGACTATGGCTTTTGGATATCTCCAAAGATGGAGACTCCACAATCTCTCCAGGCAACCTGTGCCAGTGTTTGACCACCCTCACGGTAAAAAGTGTTCTTTTACTTCAGATGNTAGAAAGTGGCATCATCATTATTACTGTTATGTTTATTATTCAGCATTATAAGTTAATATTCAGCATTCTGGTTGCCACTGCTGTCTGAGGAAATTCCCAAGCCACCGGCTGTTGGGACATGTCAGAGAAGGATCATTTTGTATCAACAGCTTCTCATGTTTTTTTCCCTAAGCATCCACATGTGCCAGGGAGAAAATATTGGCTTCTCGGGCCTGACCAAGTTAGTTCTTACACAATTCAATGTTAATTGAGAAGAGGGAATAGGAGAAAGAAAGACCTGCAGCCTAGCAGTCAGGCATTGGGTTAGGAGTCCTGGGTTTTGGGAGCTGGATCAATATCCAAGTAGTCATTTAACAGAGTACAGAAGAAGATAATACGGAGCACTCAGACCTCTCCCCTAGCAGGCAAACTCCCAATCACCAGGTCCACACATGTTCTCCTCTTGTGGGAGCCTTGAACATGCCTGATGGCTCCTCCGATGAGGTGGTTGCTAGTGATTTGAACATCCTGTGGCTGAGCGTGCAACTGAACTCAAGACTTCAGCTTTCTGGGTGAGCCCTCCAAACACAACAGTATTGTGCAGAAGACAACTAGACCAGCTGCAGCCATGTTGCTGTGTTCCTTGACTGATGGGGGAAGCCTGCGCAGCCTTCTCAGAAGTCATACAGAACAAGTAGGTGCTTTATATCCTGAGAGGACTCAGGGCTCTCATGGGGCTACCTCTAGCAACCTTGACTAGGTGGGATGTAAGGAAAACCTCAGTGTTTCCTATTGACTTTGCTATACAACAGCATTTTCAACTGTTTTTGTTCCATGATCCTGCTGTCGCTGAACTCAGTCATTCATACCCTTCTCCCTCACTACTCAAGTAACGTATTAGTCTACCTCTAGTTGTTCTTTCTCATGCTCCAACTACCTTCCCAGTCATGTCTTATAACCTGATTAAAGGGTACAGCCCACATCTTGGGCAACACTGCTCTAACAGTCTGTTAACATCACCTAGCCCCTTTGGTGGAAGTACTGGTTGCTTTGAAATGTGGAAATACTTAACCTTACCCATGAGGTGAAAAAAATAGTTTGGGGATCATATACAGTCCTATGAAAGCAAGCAGTCCTGGCTGGGCATATATGCACAGAAAACATACGGTTAGTTTATTCTCTGCATGGTCCTAGCCCAAGCTGACCCACACTCTGCAGACATGGCCCGAGAGTTATGCAGGCAGGCAGGATGCGGCCACACCGCTCAGAGGGAAGAGGTTTTAGCTGTATGGACACAAGTTGCACTGGCATCAAGGTGAGTTGGCTCCCTTGGACTGCTTCATTTACTAGTACAGATGTAGCACATGTACCTACTACCAACTTCCACTGGCAAGAACAGGCTCTCTCTATAAATTAGGCGTAATGGCATCTAACTTTCATGTACGCAAATCTTTTCTTCGTTTTGCCACCAGACTCTACAGAACTAGAGGAATGTTATGCCCTTGTGGTTACATCCAGCAGTACTTGATGGCACATCACGTACTACGCAGGACCCAAGGAGCCCTTCACAAATGAGAAGGCTGGTCAAGTACTGCAGCTCCAGGCAATGACAAAGCCTCAGAAATCTATGATTCAACCTTGTGAAAATCAAGCAGCATTTGAGTCTCATATAACAAATGTTCTTTTTACACACTGTCTTCAAGTCCAACTTGTTGTAAAACATCTGAAAACCTACACCCAGACTTTGTGTCTGAAATAGCAAACAGATGTCCTCACGCACAGAGAGGGTCTAATATCACTGCCTGTTCCCTATAGTGTGAGCAGGAACTAATATGCTTTCCTGATAAAAGAAAGTGCAGTTCAAACGTATAGCAATTTAGAAATTACAGAACAGAAGCATGTAACAGTTGAGGTTGGAAGGGACCTCTGGAGATCATTTAGTCCAACCTCCCTTCTCAAGGCAGGGTCAGCTAGAATAGGCCACTTGGGACTATGGCTTTTGGATATCTCCAAAGATGGAGACTCCACAATCTCTCCAGGCAACCTGTGCCAGTGTTTGACCACCCTCACGGTAAAAAGTGTTCTTTTACTTCAGATGGAATTTCTTGTGTTTCAGTTTGTGCCCACTGCCTCTCATCCTCTCAGCGGGCACCATGAGAAGAGGCTCTGCCTTCTTCATAGCCTCCCATGAGGTATTTATACCCACCAACAAGATTCCCCCTGAGCTTTCTTTTCTCTAGTCTGAACAGTCCCACCTTTCTCAGCCTCTCCTCATATGACAATTGCTCCTGACCCTTAGTCATCTCTCAAACACCTCATGGGACCTCCTCCAGTAAGTTTGCTCATACTTTTCTTGTATGAGCCTAGCACCGGACACAGCACTCCCAGTGTGGCCTCCCCAGTGCTGAGCAGAGGGGTAGGGTCACCTCCCTTGACCTGATGGCAGTGCCTTGCCTCACACAGCCCAGGATACCATTGGCCTTCTTTGCCATGAGGGATAACTGCTGGATCATGGCCAGCTTGTCCACCAGGACACCCAGGGTCTTTTTCTGCAAAGCTGCTTTCCAGATGGTTGGCCCCCAGCCTGTACTGGAGAATGGGGTTATTCCTCCCCAGGTGCAGGACCCTGTGTTTTTCTTCACTGAGCTTCATGAGATTCCTCTCGGCCCGTTTCTCCAGCCTATCCAGGTCCCTCTGGATGGAAACACAACTATCTGATGCATCAGTCACTCCTCCCAATTTATCATGTGCAAACCTGCTGAAGGAGCAGTCTGTCCCATCATCCAAGTTATTAATGAAGTTAAGTAATATAATAATAAGAGACCTCAGTATCAGCCTCTGGGACTAGGGACTGGCCTTCAGATGGACTTTGTGCGACTGATCACAACACCTTGAGCCTTGCAGTTCAGACAGTTTTCAGTCCACTTCACTGCCTACTTGTTGAGCCCACACTTCTCTGCCTGGAGACAGTGCTCAAAGCCTAGCTAATGTCAAGATAAAAAACATCCGCTAATCCACCAAGCCACTCATCACAGAAGGCTATCAGGTTGGTTAAGCACAATTTCCCCTTCATAAATCCATCCTGACTACTCCAAGTCACTTTGGTCACATGAGGCTTCTTCCAGTTATCTGAGGAAGACCTCATCTACTTCTTCCCAATCCGGTGATCTGTACAAGATACCCACAACAACATAACCCATGTTGGTCTGTCCACTAGTACAAAATGAATGATTCAGCTCCGAGCAGGTTTCCAGTCTAGTCCAATGGTCAATGACTGAGTTGTGGCAGAGACAGACACAGAGATAGGAAAAGAGTAGAAAATGATGTCTCATGGTTGGTGTAGAAGGTGATGTTGCTTTTTGAGATTAGGAAAAACACTGCTGTGTGTGATAGAACATCATAGGTTTGCTCTGTAAATCTCAGATTAAAATGTTTTAAGGGAAAGCAGTAAGGGATCTTCTCCAAGAGGAGGTTTTGTAGGGGCCTAAATAGTGCAGTTTGGACAGGATGTAAGGAGCATGTCCTGATGTTCAGAAGGTGGATACCGTAGGTGTTGCTCTTCCCTGTCTCCCGACTGCTCTGTTTCTGGGCATAGCCAGGACCTATACAGAAAACTGGCACCTTTGGAAAACTGCAGGGCTGCGAGCAGTTCACATCTTTAACCTCTACCAATCTGCAGCCAGGGGTAAGGCTGTGGCTGGCAGCAAAAAATGAGATCTTTCTTCCTCTGAAGGTCTGAGATGGAAAGAGTAGTGGAAAGAAGGAACTGAGAGAGAGAGGGGAGCACAGAAAGGAAGAGAAAGGACAGAAGACAAAGGAGTTTCAACAGGAGTTCTCATACTTCCTCAAATTTGTACCAACAAACTTGATTGTATCCATGAATATTTCACAGTGCCTTTACCTGTGTCAGACGACAGATAGGCAGTGACATCAACAATTTGGTTTTAGTTGTTTCACAACAGGACATATCTCCATATATGCCCATCTTGTGATAAATGATACCCTCACATCCCCCCTCCCAAATACTCCCACTGATGTTTGCCTTCAACTTCCAATTTGGTGCCCTTTCCCTAGACCATCTGCAGCACTTGGAGAAACTTTCCTGGTCTTTTAAGCACAAACACGTCCCCTCTTCCTTCAAGTTCTCCTCATTCTTTCGGATTGCCAGTGCAAGGCATGTTTCCAATACTACTGCCTTCATGGTTCACTACTCAAATTCTACGGGTTGAATGGCATTTGTCTAAAAAAGATCGCACCTCAAAGCAGAGATGCGTCACCTGTGAAGACTGTGCAGAGCCATGCAAACCATTGCCTGATGGTGATGAATGTCCAGAGCATTTTATATCAAAATGAGGCAGGCAGCCAAATTCTGGTTCTCTTACCCGTGTTGCTATAGATGTGTAGTTACAGCACTGAGGTTACCTCAGCATTACACCAACAATAAGTGACAGCAGAAAGTCATCCAGCAGGAGGGTTTTGCAACTGGAATAGGCAAACAGATAATCTTTTGTTGTTCTCATCCAGTCACTGCTAATGTTATATAACTTACACCTGCAGTCCGGGTTTATTTAAACATATAAAGGCAATATTCTTTAACTCCTTTGCAAATACATGGAATTTATTTTGGGAAAAAAGAATTGTTTAACATTTTTATGAGAGGAAGGCAGATTGGTAGTACAGCATGCTTGGCTGGCTGCTCAGTCCTCTCCACTACAGTGGATATTAGCATCAAATGGGTAGAGAGAGAAAGCTACTCTGAGGAGCATTTTATCCTTTGAATGCTGCATTTGAATTGTGCATTTTACAGGAACAGGGAAAGTAACACAAAAGTAACAAAAATCTTAATTTTTATAAATGCTTCATCCTTTACAAAATCCAGAAGGTACGGTAGGTGACTTTGCTGCACTTAGACCTTGTCCTTAATTTTTCCCTTTGCAGGAGATGTAAGGGAATGGCATGTAATTGCAAATTACTGCAACAAGGCCATGGTTATTGCACTACTGACACATGTACTTAATACATCGTTCTGTCAAGGTGAAATAGCCTGCAGTATACCCACCTTCTCCTACTGCCAGAGGACACAAAAGTATAATTAGGTCGCAATGTGCTGTAAGTAGTTTCTCTTAAAGTATTCTCATCTTTTGGTAGTTAAGATCAGTGCACAATTTAAGATTTTAAGGTGAAAACTATTCATTTGTGCTGTTTTCATGGCAAAACCAAAATCACCTCAAGCTAAATTTCTTGTGGATTCTGGAAGAAAGAGTAAGAAATCAAGCAAAGGAGTGTGCAGACTTCAGAGGTCATTCTTGTACTTCCAGTAAAGCCCTCCACAGACCACAAAAATACATTTGTAGCTACCGTCATTTGTTTGGCTTCTGCCGTTGCTCCCTGGCAAGAAATCTTGCACTAAGCATATCCTTAGTAGTATTGTAAAAAATCACAAGATCAGCTTAGGAGTATTTGAATATTAATAATACCTTGTGCTTATCTAACAGGCTTATTTGGTGACCTCAGGGCAAACGCTGAACTCGACAGCTGGGAGGGGAAAGGGGGAAACACAGCTTTCGGGAGAAGTGCAAGGGCAGCCCAACCGCACGGTGGAGGGACTTGGCGGTTTGCCGAGGTTGGGGAACATTTCACTGACAAAGACGGGAAATGCTGATGCTATTTTTCCCCAGCGAGGCATTAAAAATGTTTCTTCCTGCTATCGATGCCACCATTTTTGAACATACATGGAAAACAAAGGATATTTGTTCTTACGGGTTTAAAAACATACAGCTTGCTTTATATATAGCAGGAATAAATCTATTTACTTTTTCTTCTTTGTCAGACATGGCTGTCTTTGGGCTTATGGCCATTCATGTTCAAATCCCAGTTGTCTTCCCGTGTGTTTCCAGAGGTGGCTGTTTTTTAAAGCATTTGTTCCTCTCTGACTGGATGGCAGCAGAAGTAAATCAGCTTCCACGTGTTTAGAAACAAAGGAACAATGAAACATTCAGCCAAGCTTGCCTCAATAGATTTTTTTTTTTAATATTTCCAGGGCAGTTTGCAACAGGAAAACTGCCTGAGAGCTCGGAGGATTTGGGAGGAGGAGCTCCAAGCAGCAGCTCTGACTCTCCTGGGCATTTAGGGGCCAGAACCTCCCCTTGCTTAAGCTCCTGGAAGTCAAGCAACTGCCCAAACAGACCTGGGAAACGAATTTGACTGATTTTATTGCAGGGGTATTCTGAGGGTAACTTACTGTGATTAGTGAGTTACTGCCTGCCAACTGAAGCACAGTAACTGAGGGGTGACAGCCAGCCACAGGTTTCTCAGCAGCACAAGCAAAATTCAAGTGTGTAGCTGCTTTGGTTAAGGTCCTGGGAAGAGATGGAAGAGCAAAGTGGGACCAGGGCGGGCAGGTGCCAGGGCTTTGGGAGCGAGTGGAGCCAAGGCCGGCAGCCTGCAGCCCCCCAGCCCGCTCCCCCAGGCAGCCACCCACCCCGCCTGTAGCCTGGCCAGTCCTGCCTCGGCTTCTTGGCCCAGGGCAGGTGTGAGGGAAGGCTTGGCATTTAAATCCCTGCAGCTAGCAGGTTTTACATGATCAGCAAAAGGTTAGGTAATGGAGGCTAACCGTCACCTGGGAAGCTGTCAAGGCACTTGTGTCAGCTGGCTGCAGGTACGCTTCCTTCAATACTAGGCGGCACTTTACGCAGGGGTCTCTTCTGATGGGAAGCACGCAGCCCCTAAGAAGGCTGTGGCCATATTTTGGACCTTGGGAGCAATTTCCAGTTGTGTCACCTGAAACCACTGCAAAATTATTAACCACCTTGTGTCTTAGAAGACACAACAGAAATGACAGCGGCAGAGGGGGATACCAATCTCCTGCACCCGCCCGCCCGGAGCTGCAGTCGCGGCGTGGCAGGAACACGTCTCCCCAGTAGTTTCGGCCATGACATGCAGAAAGATGCCAAATTTGGTTCAAACTGCTGAAGGTAATTACTTCAGCAGATGGAATGCAATCATGCTGGCTGGAAAAGAGCCGAGACGCTGATTAACACCCTAGAAAAAAGTCACTGGGGATCAGTGATGACGAGGGCTATTTGATTAGCTGCCACTGGGCTCTGAGTGCAGGGCACTGCCTTTCCCCTTCTGCTCAGCAGCTCTCCCACCATTCGCCCTTTGCACAGTGACCAGCTAGGAACTGAGTAGAAGCGGTGACAGTCCCCGCATCTTTTGCTTCCAGTCTTTTGCTTCTGGTCTTTTGTTTTTCTTTGGGAGGAGGAGGATTCGGGTGTCAGTGAAGTTGGGGAGACCATTTGCCTTCAGCTGGCTGGACTGCTGGTGCTAGAAAATGCTAAGCTTACAGCTTCTCTCACTCTTTTAAAATAAGACATTTATGGTTCTGGGTTTGGCCACTGGTATTTCAAAAAGAGAAAGTTAAAATAGATTTTATATGAATATCTGTATTATTTACAGTTTTACAGTTTATTTAGCATGTTCAAAATGTCATCTCCTTTTCCAGGCAGCATTTCCTTCTTACCATCTCTTCAGACCTTATCTGATTTCCTTCTGCTCCTCAGCTTTGTCCTTCAGATAGCTTCTCTTTGTTTTCTTTCCAGTGTTATGCATCATTTACACCAGCTTTCAGTCTTACTTTCTGAGCTCCTTTTTCAATCCTTTTTCTCAGCTAACTAAAATGAACAGCCAACACCATAAATATTTGTGATTTTAGTGGTACTATATAATGTAAAAAGGAGGGAGGCACAGGAAGGAAGTATATATTTTCAGAAGAAAAAAGAGGATGTCCTGCAAGTACCTGCAGAGAGAGGCTAGCAATGCTAGTAATGGTGCTGAAAAATTGTGTATGCAATGGAGGAATTCTTTTATGATCCGGATTTATCTGAGGGATGAATCCTAGCCTGACAGAGGAACTTTAGTCCTGACCACAGGGATCAGTGTGTTCTTAGTTTAAGATGACAACATGACCACACAAATTGAGTGTGAAGAAAGAGGCTTCTGTGTTCCTCTGGTGAGTGAAGCCCAAACACCCCTGTGCTGGGATGTAAGGTTGCACTCAACAGCTGTGGTTAGAAGAGTACAGACTGACAACCTGGAAGGTACAGCGGGACAGTCGGTGGGGGTAGAAAATCTGGAGCAGAGGTTCACGTTAGTAATGCAAAGCTGCCCTGCAAGTGGGTGAGACCAAGAGATTAGATAATAGACAAGGATGGAGGCACTTTGGGTTCCAAACTTCTGGTTAGTTCATGTCCATTCAGCCTCAGCCTGCTACCCTTCATGAGCGGTAAGAGCGAGTCTTTGTAGTGATGCAGGCTGCACTGTTGCACTAGGGTACATCCTCGTGTGTGGCATCAGGACAGCCATGTGTAGCACTGGCTGCTAGAATTTAAACAATTAAATTTAATTTTTAATTAAAATCTGGACTGTATAAACAGAAGAAGAGACTCGGAGCTCTCCCACCAACCCAAGCTTCTGCTAATGATGCCTACTGTACAAAGACTGTGCTCAGCAGAGGGGCAGGCTATGAATAATGCCAGTTGATTTCTTTCCTTAAGGTGCATTGTAGTCGACCAGCGGAGTTCTTTGTAGTCAGCACGAGGAGGTCTTTGCAGACAGCGCGCGAAGTTCTTGGACACCACCCAGACGAGCCAATTATGATGAAAGTGAAAGCCATTTATTGTGTGTTGTGCACATGCTTTATACAGAGCTTGTTCAGATTTGGCAGCTACTAATTGGATACAATAATTTTAAATTCTTAACAACAAAATCACTATTGGCTACTTTCAATCCTGGGAATGTAATTTTCAAAGCTATGTGAACACAACCTCTGAGATAACTTAGTTGTACTGTCTTTCTCACATCCTGTATGATTGGATACCTCTGCACATCTGGTTACTTTTCTTCTTTCCCAGGATTCTTTATCAACCTTATAACTACAATGTCTAAAGTTAGTATCATAGTTAAAATTCCATTTCAGCACAAAACACCCCTTCAGTGCATGGTTTGCATCCAGTCCTTATTTTCCTTTGCAAAAGCCATGGTCAGGACCTTGCCCCTCCTGTCTGTTCTGGGAACCCTGTGCTTCCTTCCCACATCCTGCCTCTGCTTTGCACCCCAGAGAGACGGCTGGTACCTGGTACCACTTGCCCCGAGGCAGAGCAGGGCACATTTGCACCTCAGCTGAGGCTAGAGCAATGCAAAGAGGGCATGACACCCTGGGACAGTACCAGCAGCTCCAGCTGCCTCCTGGGCACCTCTCCAGGCACCTCCCCGGGCACTCCCAGGAGAGGAGGGAGCTTTAGCCAAGCCCAGCTCCGTTTGTCCCTGGATTTAACCAAAACTCCATGGCCTTGCCAGCAAACAACATGCCTTGAAGTACCTCAGGGAGTGACCCACAATGGCACATCCTGAGGCAAGAGGCCAAGAGGCAGTGCTGATTAAGGCCCTGGAAAACAAAACACGAGCTTCCTGGCAAGGGCTGGGTCCACACCTGAGATACCATGGCTGCCCTCTGAGCAGACACCGCAACAGCAGCATCGGTCCCTGTGTCATGGTTCAGCTGGTGAGCACCAATTTACAAAGCCAGGGTGACCCTGCTCTCCAGGCATCATCTCTAGCATCTGTAATTTCACTCCTCTACTTACAGTTTTTAAAGAATGCAGAAGTGTTGTCCAGTAGATAAAACTGAACTGAATACACAATTTGTTATTGTCTCTTCACAAGAGATGTTTTTCAGATAAATGGCATTTAAAGGGGGAACATGATAAATATAGGCTTTTTAATAGCTTTTACCCGAAGTGATGTAATTAGTCATGATCCAAGAATGGTTTGCTACATGAAATACAATTTTTAGTTGTTGTCCAAACCAATGTGAGGCTTACTCCTTCTGCTGTTAAAATCAATGGCAATTTAAAAAGAAGCTGTGCCCTGGTTCTGTGAAAACATAAACCAGATTTTCCCCTCTTGGCCCTGCTCATTTTAAAAAAAAAGAAACCCAGCAAACTTACACCATGTTAAGTTTCTAAATATATGTTTCTAAAGAGGATTCAAAAAAACATTTCACTCTTTTTACTCAAATGTTTCCACTTTAACCACTTTAACCATAGAGCTGGGTCTGTGGCGCTAAGGCAAGTGTATGTGAATTTCCCAAAGTATGTACAACTGGACAGCTTTAGTGTAGGTGATGTTTTTTCATAGCTGTGTGACTTCGGGGGCTCTTACCCTGCACCTCCTAACAAGCTTCAGGGACATTCCAGGGCAGCAGAACCATTGGTCCCACCACTTGTGGGCATGTTGCAACTTGCAGGAGACAGTCACAGCACTAAGGCTTCACTGACAAATAGAAAAAAGAAAAAAAAATTGAACTGAGAGAGATCCAGTAAACACATGCTATTGTAGAGCTGCTTTCTTTCAGCTCTAGTTGTATGAGATCTGGCAGCATGGTTTTCTTCCTCCTTGCAAATTCAGACAAACAAAGAGGAGCTAATACAGGGAAATAAACCTTTTTTTTTTTGGGGGGAGGAAAGAATATGAAAGAATAAAATCAGAAAATGCATTAAGTGCCTGTTTTTGAGACACTGCAAGCAGTTAAAGCAGAAAAAGAAGTCAGTATTTTCAAAAGTCTGCTTGAATCAAGAAGTGAAAACAAGAGGACTAATCCTAGACCTCTCATTTCTAAAAAAGGAGACCACCAGTAGGAGTAAACTATAGTAAGCACGTAGCACCCACACCTGTGTATGCAGTGACAACTGACACAGCAGTTCTATGATCCCTTAATCCAGCACAAGCACACACTTGAGCAAGAAGAGCCAGTCCTGTCTTCCGCCTGCTCCCAGCTCTCATTCCCACCCTCTCCCTTGCACCCACACCAAAGTTCATGCAGCCTGACAGAGCCTAATAGTCTCTGAACAGGTTCTTTCTGATATCCCATATGAACAGGGCTTAGTGTTCTAATACTAAATTACTTATTTGAAGATACCTGATGTTACACAAGGCTTTGATTTAGCAGACCAATACAGCAATATACTGAAATCACAACACAAGCATAATATAGCAATCGCAACAGCCAGCTGAATCACAATAGAAACATGAATCCCAGATCTATACGCTCACTGTCACAATGCTGGGCATCTCCAGTCACTGGTAAGAAATAGGTGGGTTTAAGCCAGCTCAAGGCTATTGTCCTCTTCACAGTTTTGCTGGTTGTTAGATTTTTATACTCCATGTTGCACTGAGAAATACGTACACTTCCACCATGTTGGTCTGGCTGGCCCAGGAAAATACCAGTTTCTGTTGATTATTATAGGGAAGACCATTTACACAACCAATTGACTCACACAAGTGATACAGCAGTCTATATACAACAAAGGCCACCCTTCTGTCCCCTTGGTGTTAAGTTCAGCTTACTTCACCATAGCTGTTGTCACTTCCTATGTTCTTTCTTGAGCTTCATGTGCACACCTCATGAACCCTTCTCCATGCCTACCTCCCCTGAGCCTTCATCCACAGAAGGGGTTTGTTGATGGACCATGCCCATTCATTTAATGAAGTTGTGCCAGGAAATGTGGCCGGGCACTGGAGCTCAGGCATCCATGGTTAAATGAGAAGAGCAATGCCTTCTAGCCATCTCCCAGATGAGTTCCTGGGCATCGTTTGGAGGTTAGCACAAGGAGATACCACTCTCAACCAAAAATCTGCGTGTGGACAACCTTCTGCGGGTGGTCACCCTCCTGCAGGTGGTCACTCTGCAGTGTGGGCACAGGCAGCCTCAGCACCAGAGAACAGCCTGGGACAAGTTTGATCCCCTCATGTTGGTGTAGCTTCCTGCAAATCTTCCTTGCTTGTTCTGTGTTAGAGATCAGGCAAATAGCAACAAGGGACAACTGGAACAAGCAGTTGCAGAAAGTGATGGGTAAAGCAGCCGACCAGCCCTTTGACAGCAGCCAAAGCTGACTGTGGCATGATAGCCTGAAAAAAAGATGTCATAGGCACTTTTGAGGGGAATGAGTGTCATCTGCATGCTCTCCAAAGAAGACCTCATCTTTCTGGGGAGAAAGAGGTCAGTGGAAAGCAAAAGAGAACCATGGAGAGATCAGATAGGCCAAGGTATTACAGGAAACCACTCCCCCGCTATAAGCTTACAGTCACTTATTCCAGCCCTTCCTTAGACTTCCAGTTACCAGGATGTCTATGCAAGTCATTTGTTTTCAAGGGAAGGGACCCAGTGTTCCGCTTGATGCATTCTGGAGTTTACCAGGAATAAGTTGTAGGCATACAGTCCACAAGGCAAAAACTGAGTTTAAATAGCCAAGCTTCATTTTCCTAGAAGGCAGGAAAATGCCTATCCCCTGTTTAAGCTATAAGAGTATCTGGACAACAGATGAGTGTCTCTACTGCACGCTACCAGGGCGGGTTGCTGGCAGAGGTCTGCATCCATGTTATTAGGTGCGTGGTGACGTACTGTGATCATGAACTAGGGATGCATATTCTATAAAGCTAACATTACGCACATAATTAATTTGGGGAGGTAAGCTTCCCCTGCTGATTCATGACAAAATACATGCTATGTATTGTAGAGTATAACGGTGCAGTAAGAAACACTGATTAATGTACGTATTAAACACAGGAACTAGTCTGTGATGCTAATACACACAAAGCAGAGTTCAAAGCCTTTCAGTGCCTGCATGGCCCATCCCACCACCCCTGGGGACAGTCATCCTTTAAAATCCGGGCACTGGGAATGATAAGCCTCCTCATCAGAGCGATGCTCCAGATGAAATCAGATGATGGCAGCTTTTGAATCAGTCTGGCAGAGGCTAAGGTTGAGGAAAGGGCAGGGGAAAGGCAAGTACCGTATCTTGAAATAAAACACAAGATCCAAGCATTAACAAAGCTCTCCACTGGAAGCAGGAGGGGCAGTTAGTAGTCCTGCCCCCAGGTCATGGCCCATGGGAGCTCCTCGCAGATGGGCCAGGACCTCACTGCAGCAGGCACAGTGCAAACACGGCTGAGGAGGAGACGTGCCACGTCAGTCCGCCTTAGCATTCAGGCACTCACAGGGCCAACACGCATTACTGCTCAATGTCAGAAACCAGCCAACTAATCTACTAACTAAAACCCATTTTCCTGTTTTCCTTTAAAGAGGACAACTCTTCACTATCAAAAGGGTGAGCTAGGCTCAGTTAGTCTGCAATTCTGATCTTAATGGGCTTCACGCCGTTGCTGTTATTAGACAAGCGTTACCATGTGGGTGGAAGCAGAAAGCCTGCCAAGGGCTAGGAGACAAATAAGAAACTATGTGAAGAATGGGGATTTCTGATGAGAGCCTCTGATGATGAATACCCTGCTACTATGCTCATGAGAATGGGGCCAGGAATCTCAGCTCTGAGAACCTTTCCTCTGCTGTCAGCATTGTCCCTGCAGAGCTGGAGCAAAAACACGATGGTTATAAAAAGCGACACAATCAATGATCCATATAAGGCATGTAACAAGGCAACTACCTTGTCAAAATTATATGAGAAGGAGCCGTTATAGCAAAAAGGAAATAGGCCTTGGCAATGCCTTTTTTTTTTTGTCTCATAGAAGTAGGTTGAAGAAACCAAGATACATTGAAGCTGACAGTTTATTGAATTTGTCAGCAGTTAGGAGCTAGAACCTCCCGTCCATGCTGTGCAGAGCTCGCACCAGCTATCTGCAAGAGATAAGGGATGAGAAGCACAGATGCCCCACATGGAATAAAGGAGTGAACTGATTATTCTTCCTGAGCTTCAGAAGATGTTCTACACAGCTCCCAACAAGGAAAACAAACATATTCAGTGAGAAACTCCTGTAACAAAATAATAAAACCTGACACTTAAGGCTGGCGGGTGGCATAAAGGAATTATTTCAAAAAATGCACTCCATTGATCCTATAATGCTTCTCCTGGTAAATAATAAAAAGACAAGAAGAGATGTTTACAAAGACCATCCATGCATGTTAAGTCCACACAAACATCTCCATTCAAGTGAAAGGTGAGGAGGGTGTGAGGATAACGCCTGTGCTGGAGCTAAAGCTTCAAAGTGGCTTTTCTCAGTGACAAATGCATCCGGAATTTAGTGCATTTCAGCAGAAAGTAGGAGCTCAGACAATTTTTAACTTGTCTAATTATAGTATGTTGGTAGTGATACTGTAATTATGAGAACAGAGGCACTCTCACATAGATGCCTAGAAGAGCTCCTAGTGCCAAGGAGAGCTGTCAGCAATGGCAAGTGTCCCCCATATACACCGAGCTTACTTAGTTCTTGTTAAAACATACGTAAGGGCTCCCACACCTAAGTGGTCCCTGCAGCTGAACAAGTCCCTTTGCAGGAGAGTAGCTAAGAGCTCTCAGTCCACAGCAAAAGCAAAGCATGCTAGCTTCGATCTGCAAAGATTTAGGCTGGTGCACTTTATTTCTCATTTCCAACAGGAAGTAAGAACACAAACAACTTACTTCCGTGGTTGAAGTGATGTGGTAACTCATTAAACAGCAGTAACTTGGCATTTCTGAGTTCCAGCTGTTTTGTCCTGACACAGAGAAGCCATCCTGGAGACGAAAGGGTCTGGGGACACCAGAGGCTGGAGGCAGCAGTGAAGGAGCCAAAGCGACTGCTCAGAAGTTTTTGGTCCTTAATCTGCTTTAATGAAATATGTGCCGCCAAGAGGGCCTTAAGGCAGGAACTTTACAAGGCAGACATGAGCTAAAGGTTCAGAAACTCTGGGATTCAGAAAGCTGAAATGAAATGGACCTTAAGGTACTTAATATCCTTCTTATTTTAATTGACAGCCTGGGATGGGAGCAAAAGAAAGTCCTGTGAGTCTTCAGCTTTGTCACATTGCAGGAGATAATGACACTAAATACAAGCTATTTGCCTTGCACTACTGCAAAATTCAAACAAATTGCCAATTTTTATGTACTTGGGGTTCTTTGGTCAATTTTTCAGAGCACAAAACCCCACTCTGGTTTCTGTTTGAAAACACAAGAAAAATCTGAGGTTGGGTATTTGTTGCCACCACTTTCAGCTTCAGAAAAATTTGGTGCATAAAATTACCCCAACAATAAAATAAAACCAGCTACTGGTCCAACTATACTAAATCTCTTATTTTTAAATGAGAAAGACACAATTACAAGAATACAGAATTCCTCTAAATTTGATCAGATGAAAACTTGGTATTTAAAGTTATCAAATAATAATGATACAGCTATTATGGCAATGCCCAGCCAAACCAGAAAATGAGATCAAGTTCAGAAACAGAATCTTTTATCACAGAAATCACTGAAAAGATGAATCTTAAAAGCAAGAGACAAAACTGTAACAGGACTCAAAAAGAGCAACTTACCTCTTTTTAAAATTATGTGGGAGAAATAATGACAGACAAAAAACCAAGGACTGAGTCTCACAATTCTGATATTTTCATAAAAGTGGCTGCTCACAGGTGTAGATGTACCAGCCTTCTGCTCAGGGAAGCACTCAACACAACCCGAATCATGTTATCAGCACACTGCAGCTAAGTAGGATGGATATTGATGTGAGAGGCTAGTCCATAGTTTCTGATAATAGTGTAATCATGCCACCTTCCTACAGCCTCTTAAATAAACCAACAAATGCAAGAAACTCTAATAATTGTCAGTGAGACTGTTCAAGTACTAAACTAAAAATTTGTGTCAAAAGACTGGAAACAAAGATTACAGCAGACAAGTGAACAGGTTTTAGCAAACTACAACTTGGAAATGTTACAAATGCAAAAAAAAATGTAATCAGGAAGTTGGAATTAAGATTATAGACCAAATTCTGTACCAGAGGCACAGGAGAAATGTTAGGTGTCATCAAAAGAAGTACAAGGCTCAATGAAAAACCATAAAACTAAAAGACAGGACTATAAACTCAAATGCATTTGTTAATGAAAAAGAGTGTTTGGAGAAATGTCACCTGAGCAGCATGAAAAAAAAAAAAAAACAACTGGAAGCAAAACCAAGTATATTAAAGCATTGCTTTCATGCTGAAGTCCTAAGTAGTCAGTTGTTACTTTTAACTGTTGTTATTACTGGTATTTCTTTGGTTAAAAGACTTCTGAGGGAGGCAGTGGGTTCAAGAGGAAATTCATGAGACTGACCAGGGCACAGTTTTAGTACAATTTATTTTCAAAAGTGTACATAAGGCTTGTTTCTTTGAACAAGAGCAGCATCGTGCCCCCAGAGACAGCAGCCTCTGCTCAAAGCATGAGCTGTTCTTTCCCAGGACCCCACCACGACCTCCTGTGGACTTTAACACAAGGCTTTGGTTGGCAGTCGCAATCTCAACCTATACACGTGGGACATGGTGATCTATGTGGCCAAGGCTGTTCATTTTGGCTGCTAACCTTGCACAGCAGGAATAGTTCAGTATCTTTGGCTATGCTCAGGAAAATCTCACTGTGCCTAAGGGTGAGGGAATGGATTTGATCACCTTTAAGTCTTTTGCTTATGTACGACATTATGATTAACCTGTAAAGGCTCTCTGGAGAACTACCAGGACTGTACGCTGCCTTCCCTTAGAGCTCCTTGGGTCATTATCAAAATTACACCAGGGGGTGCAATATTTCTATAGCCTTCTCCCATCTCCTAAACATTTAAGGTCCACTCTGCATGCATACAGTGGGAAAGAGCCCCTGCCCTGAATTTACAGTGTAAGTGGTCAAAAAAGGCACAAAGTGGGGGAGGAAGATATTAATATCTCAGTGAATACCTATATCTAGTACTGTTCACAGCTGGGGAAAAAAAAATGCATTCCTAGGAGAATAAAAGCCAAACCACCCCTCCTTCCTATGGAAATCAAACTGCTCTTCATCTAACAAGAAGCAACCTTATGCTAATACACCCCCTACACAAAAACTGCCCCAGATTGGTGGCTATATCCCTCACCAGAGATTATCCTCAAGAGCTGGCAGGGTGCTTCTGGTGCCTCACAGATGGGGAACCCACCCAGGGTCCCCCCGCAATTCTCCTGAGGTCAGCAGCAAGGTTGGAAACATCACCAGCAGCCACTGGCTTGGGTGGCTCACTGGTCAGCTGCACATCTTCAGAGGGCACTCCGACGATGGCCAGTGAGAAGGTGGAAAACCCTAAAACACTGGTTATTTTGAATGTTTAATCTTTAACTTGGCATGTTTTTTTCCGATTGCCTGGAAAATACATTCCTAGCCTTCCTTCTTCCCAGGCCATGTGAGCAGAGGTCCCAAGATGACTGCAGAGACCACAGGGCAAAGGTGGGTCCTGCCTTCACAGGTGAGAGCTGAAACAATCCTTAGAAGTGGGAAAGGATATCTGAACACTTTATATTGGGCAAAAAAGGTTGCTCTTGCCTTAGGATGTGGGCTGAGCAAGCAACAGAGACAGCACATTGGATTTGCAGTGAACTGATGTCCTGGGAAGAAGACAGGCAGCGGAGGGCTCATTGTTGAGTACTGAGTATCCTGTCTGCACAGACAGTGATTCCACAACAAAACAGACTATTAAAACCGTATGCAATACTTTTAACTCAGGACAAATATCCAAGTATAACGGTTCTCTCAAAATGCAGAAAAGATCTTCTGTGAATACTTAAGACTGAAAGAAGAAAGGAGCTATATCAGGGTCTGAGTGCTCTGTAGGGAAACAGCCGCCTCAAAAACTTGACTGCAGTAACGACTTAATAACTCCTGACTACAGAGTTGGTACCACAAAGCTCAGCAACAAGGCAATTTGAATGGATTTAATACTTGAAAAATTCAACAAGGAATGACAACCATTCAGATTCATGTACATGTTTTCAGATAAATCAGAGCATTTACAAAAATAATTTCCCCCATCTTCTTTTGCATTAAGACAGAACAATTTACTGTTTGCTCTAAGCAGTGAGACGATGTTTTCTCTCAACAGCAGGATTATCTCAAACAGTTTATACTGGCTGTGACTAAAGAGAAAGGGATAGGGAGTATGGCACATGAATCATAGAATCATTAAGGTTGGAAAAAGACCTCAAGGATCATCAAGTCCAACCATCAACCCACACCACCTAACTCACTAACCCATGTCCCTAAGCACCACATCTACACGTTTCCTGAACACCTCCAGGGATGGTGACTCCACCACTTCNTTGCCCTTCTCTGGACCTGCTCCAGCCCCTCAATGTCCTTCTTGTGGTGAGGGGCCCAATAGGGATCACAAATGCTGCCCTTAACTGCTCCTCCAAACCAGAACATCCAATACTCTTAATGGAAATACAGTGTTGTACTCCTACCAGTTCCATTATACTGAGTGATGTGACAGATCCAAATCCTGGCCCCCCTAGTTTTGGGATAAAGCAGAAAATTGGTGACAGCCTGCAGTGGACAATGATGCTGTCTTGGAAGACCGAATGTTGTTTTGAAGGAGTAGATGTACACTAAGTCAACAAAAAGGCACCATAAGAGGAAGAGGAAAGGAGCAAGCATCCAATTACTAATGCAAAATAACACAGTTTATTCACCCTCCAGTGATTACCATTCACTCGTATAAAATCACTCTCCAGCAGCAGAAGCTGTTTGCTAGATGAAGTGACAATATACTTTCCCTTTGAAGAGATTCTAATCTTAACTGCAGATGTTCCCAAATTGTGAGGGGAATACCCAAAAGCAAGCAGGGAAAGAGTGTGGTGCCGAGGTCCTGGGGATCTCTGGGGTTGTAGCAGAGCCAGTGGGAATGAGGAGTACCAGGGAGAGATCCAGCCAAGGTCCTTGCCTCTGGGTGAGATGTTCCTGACATCCTGCTACCTCCCCTGCACCCTGCACCCATCAGCAAAAGCTTCGTATGGGCTAAGGTGGGACACACCTTACCAGAGACTGGGTTTGCCCCAGAGAAAAAGGTATGCTTTTAGCACAGGCTATAAATGAGACACTCCTGATTGCCACTTCTAATGTAGGCACTGACGACGAGGTGACAGACTGAGGAAGACACATGGGCACTACCCACGTGGGTTAGTTGAGTATCAGTGCCTCTGGGTTAAGTGACCACATTCTTCACGCCCGTTTTGAAACTACCTGTTCCTTTATCACTCGCTCATCAGAAGCACCTTTTAATTTTCCATGTGTCTCCTATTAGCAGCCCCAGCAGCTGCCAGTGACAGCTGTCTAGCAGTGCCACAGAGGCAAAACAGCTAGTACATAGTGCCAGGATTCCTGGGGCTTGTTATTTTCTCAGCTTAGGGCCATCAAAGTTTTAGCAGCCAACTGACAACACCAAATAAAAATGTACATATCCCAAGTAACTAAGGTAAGCAACATTGACAAGGGCAGACATTAATCAAATCTTCTCTCTGAGATGACAAGACAGAGAAACACACTAACACCAATGGCAGAGAAAACTTCCCAGTTATTTGACCTGGATTCTATTCGGCAAGAAGCGAAATACTTTGCTATCATGGGACACCATCTGTTCTGCCTCTGGGGTAAACCTGGCTCCTAAAATCCACTGCAAGTTTGGGGAGTTGGTGCAGGTCTTAGAAAGTAATCATTTGCCTACAAACACTTCACACTGCAGGGAGACGTAAGAAGAGGAAGATAAAATGCAGAAAAGGAACTGTTAATGTAAAACGTGTGAAATTGGATTAGAAACATAAGGCCAAAAACCTGCCCCCACTCTAGCTTGTGAGAATTTTGCCCTTGATGGCAGAGCGCAAAAGGACCCTCAAAAGTCAACAGTTTGTAACACGATCATACCTCAGAACAGCAAGTTTTCGCTCCCGTTTTGTGTTGAAATCTCAAAATAGCAGCTTCATCCAGCCACTTGCTTATGAAACCTGTCAAGTACAAAATTGGGAAGAAAACCTCGGTTGGAAGCTTTTTCTGCAAAGATCAAGTAATTAAAAGTTAGACAAAGTTGTACAACCAGCATGAAGCATTTGTGGTTCACACTACAGAAGAAAACGCCATATTCAGAAGAGATAGATGCTGAAATTTCAAGCCTGATAATTTAGTCCAGGGTTCGATTTAAGGAGAACAGTAATCGCATCCCCCGTATCTCGCTGATAAAGAACGTGGAGCTGCTGCAGTCAGCCTGGAGGGAAGCCAAGACAAACCCAGGCAGAACTGAAAACTTCCATTAAGATGACTGAGTGGCAAACGATGGTTATTTATTCTAATCAATTTGTTAATTTATTTCTGGAAAAACTGTATTAATTTGTTTCTAATCAAAACAAGGACCTATTCATTACAGTGTATATGATGAATCATAGGCATAGCTAGGATTTCTAATAGGATTTTAAAAAAGAAGACAGAAAAGATTTGGTAGCTCACCCCCCCAAAAGAAGACAATTCAGGTTCGTTTCCCTGCAATGCACACTTCCATGACTTTATCCAGGCTAATTTCAAACACCACACTGATGGACCTTCTACTCCAAACTCTTTCATCTCCCCAGTGCTGCAGTCCCCACTAACTCTCCACTCTCCTTTCAGTTGTTCCAGCTGTTCTCCTCCTACGCATACTCTCAAATGCTAGCATCTATTTAACTTCTTCCCTTGGCTTACCATAGATTTAGTGAGAATAACCATATCTGCTGAGGCCTCTTGTCACCTCTGCTGCTGCTACCTAGGCTGGGTCGCTGAGGACTCGGCTTTCTGCAGTGCTCAGGTTCTGCCTCTCCTCTCTTGAAAAGCAGGATTACAATAGTCATGAGACACAGGTAAAAATTAAATGCAAAGAATAATGTATTTTAAACCTGTTCTAGCAATCTTTCTGTCAAAAGCTCTAATAATGTTTAATTGGCGCTTCTCTGAACTCCAGCCTCATTGATCCCACTCTGATAATGAGTTCTCTGAAGCCCATCCTGAGCAAACGTACCAGCAGCAATTTCATCAGTGCTCAGTGGAGAGGTCAGTGGTGACATCTTCACTCCTGACAATCTTGCAGATGCTCCATGAGGACAGGTACAATGCTGGGACGCAGTACATATGCAGCCCAGAATGACACTGGCCCCTCGTTAAGTGACAAAACATTTGGTGTTTGCTTAGCTCTTCCGAAAGGGTAATTCTGAAACATTTCCCATGCTGTGCCCTTGCTCTTGTTCTCTGACTGCTAACAGTATGAGCACTTTGGAGGGGTCAGGAGAGGGAAGGACCAGCAGCCCAGTGGGCGGGCAGGGGGTCTCACGCTGGAACCAGGCTGGCAAAGCCAAAATTCCCCCCAGCTTCATCCTCATACCAGCAGCTGTGTCCCCCTGCTCCAGTGACAGCCACTCGACACCCCAAGTGTACAGAGCTGCAGTAAACCCCCACTGCCAAGCGAGAAGAGCAAGCCCCGCGGTGGAGGGAGCCAAAGAGGGTGTGTGCTTGCCGCTGGTGGGCTTGGGGCACGCTGCCCTGCCTGCTGGCACTGCGCAGGCAGCGTGGGACACGGCACGGGTGCCAGGCAGCAGCACATCCCTCTCCCACCTGGGGTGCTGCTCGCTTCCCAGCTACCACCCATCTCTCTGCCTACACTCCCTACAACCTGCTCCATCCCGTTATGCATCTAAAGTTGCAAATGGCTCTTAATTTTTATTTTTACACCAACAGATTGAATTTTAATTATTTAAGCATCTTCCAGATTTAGAAAGCTGTTTTGGCTGTGAAAGTGACACTAGGTGCAATCATCTCTCATCAATAAACCATGGAAACAAATGTGTACGGTGGTGGGGAAGCAACTTTAAATAAAGCACATTTTAAAGTCAAGTTCAGATTTACAGATGTGGAAAGACCTACTGCTGGTCACGTTTCAATGAACTCAGGATATTTTAGTGCAGGTGAGAAAAACATGGCTTGAGCCTTAATTCTAATAATTTTGCTAATAGCAAGATTGCCTGACTCCCCTCAAAGGAGAAGCGATGCCTTGGAAACATCCAAAACACACACTTGGACAAAGGGCATTCAGAAGGACATACTGGGTTGGCAGTCGTGCTAGCATTCTCTTTTTATCCAAAGCGTTAAAACACATAGGTAAGGATGGTTGTGAGTGCTCATACCTTACTGAAAACTGATACAAAGCCTCAAATCACACACAGAGAAATCATATTGAGGTTTGCTCCTTCAAAGAGAAAGGGAAATGGAGACTTGGGCTTTAAAACAAAAAAGAAAAAAACCTAATCCAAACAAAAAGCATTCCTATTAACATCTTATAAAGAAATCAAACAAAAACCTGTGGCATAGCCTCGCTACCTACTTTGGAGGGAGATGTCTTTCTTGTCCCAGTAAAAGCTTAAGGAAGATAATTTCCAATGCCACAGGGCAAACACGCCATGTTATCGTGTCACCTGTTTACAGCCCAGCGTCACCTCTGGGGACCTTTTGGACACCGAGCTTCAACCAGGTTAGGTGAGGTTGCAACACACTGCTTCAGCTGAATGACCATGGACGTGGGAGCAGGGTGTTACTGCCCAGGAGAAGCTGCTGGGCGCTGGGTTGGCATGGTCAGCCTGGGTGGCTTCACCTGTACGGCTGCCCTCTACAGCTGCAGAGGAAGTTCCAGGGCACCCTTTTTCTTACAGCTTTCCTACTGCTTCCTGTCGAGTACAGATATTTGATCTTGAATAAAACCTATGCAAATTGCTGCTCGACACCTCTCCTTTGCAAAGTTGTTCTTTATTTATGTCACATTTTCACTTAATTAGCAAAGAGATGGAACAAACTCTTGGGGGGGGGAGGAATTAAAAGGTCGTTTTCCAGCACCAGGCAGTATGTGAGAAGGCAGGAAACTGCTGCCCTCGCGTTGGGCACACTAACGCCAAGGCTTCCTCACTATTGCCCCGTTAGGATCTCACAGGGGGACAAAGCATCTGGAGGGGGTACAGAGGGCTTCCTCTGTTGAGTGTCCTGGCTGCTGGAGAGGGGCCAGGGGATGCTCCAAGATCCCTTCCTCAGACACGCGACACTGCGGGGATGCGCTCAGTGTATCCCTGTAAATCACACAACAAAAATAAAACCAGGGGCTTGATTCCACCACTGAGTTAAAACCATACACATCTATGTGCCCAGAACTTATGTTCAGAAGCTATATACAATGCCTCAAAGCCCATGACTCAAAACACAGAAAACAGATCAATGACGATGCCTGTAACCTTTAATTGAGGCCTGCGGCTCATCTCATTAGGACAGTCTTTAATTACATGATCCCGTATTGTTTTTCCCGGGCTGGAAAACCCCCACTCCACCGAGAGCCGCTCCGTGTTTCCTTCAGTCCCCACGAGTGGAGGCGGGGGCCCGGCCCGGTGGTCGCGGCTCAGCCCCCGGCCCCCAGCGGAGCCGCCGCCGCTCCCCCCTCCCCGCTCCCGAACCTTCCGCGGCCTCCGGATTGGCCCTCGGCGGCCATGACGTCATAGCGCGCTCCTCCTCCTCCGCCCGTTAGCCCTCCGCACCACTCTTACGTCACGGTCAGCCCACGGCCGGCTGGGGGGCGGGGCATNGGGGGGCGCAGCTCCGCGGGGCGCGCAACAAGTGCGGCGGCGGTGCGGAAGGCGGGCTCGGCGGCCGGCGGCGAGCGGCGGGCGGGCCGGGAGAGGGAGGGGACGGGGGGCGGAAGGGCCGGGGTTTTCGCCGGGAGCGTCTTCCCCCGGTGCAGTTAGTCAAGAGCATGATGCAATCTCGCATTGCCATGGCTACTGCATCCCGGGCGGCGGCGGCTCCTTCCGCCGTGGCGGGGCACAGGGTCGGGAGAAATAATACGGGCGGGAAGGGGGAGCCCCGCCTCCCCCCGGCTGCCTTTAGCGGCGAGGAAGCGGCCCTTGTCCGTACGCTGCCTCCCCGGGGAGCTCGGGGAGGGCTGGGCGCTGCCGCGGCTCCAGACAAAAAGCCCAGAACCGTTTTCCCCCCGCGGAGCGTGTGTCGGTGTCGCGCGAGCTCGGTGAGCGGGCCGCGCGCTCCGGTCCGCGCGTGGGGATGCGGGGCGGGCGGGAGCGGGGGGAGGAGCGGGGGTCGCGTAGGGCTCGGGGGGGAGGCGGCGGCGGCTGCTTCCCTGAGCCCGTAACCGTGCTCACCGCCCCTGGCCGCGGCACTGGCTGAGAAACGGAGCCACTGGGACGGTAACTAGCGCAGTGGAGATGCGCCGTGCTCCTGAAGGGTGCCTACCCGTTTTGAAGTCTAAATGTTTAAAGAGTACAAGCATTAGGAAATGAGTGGAAAAGGAAGGGCATGCGATGGGAAAGTGTTGGTATGTCAGATGCGTATGCAGGGACTTTCTTAAAAACTTTATGGCTTTGCTTTTATCTCTTCCATCTGCTGGGAAGCCTCGGGCATCAGCAGCATTAGAACTTGGCAACGCTTGGGGTTATGCAGAATATAGTCTTGAGCAATTCCAGAGTTTTCTCCTTCCCTGCCTGCTCTGGCTGCTTTTCTGCCCTCATCCCCCACCCCGCTTCCTAGGGATGCAGCAACTCGAGATTCAACTCTGGAGAGCTTTCCAGCACCCATCCGTGCTCTGAATCTGCAGACAAAAGGCCAGTTCTGCAGACCTCGGCAGGAATAGTAACACCTTGGCTTGCTCAGCAAGGGCTCCTGGCAGATGACAAAAGGCATTTCTTACCCCAGCAGCGGGGTGTACTGCCTGCTCCGTGTCCCAGCCGCGGATGAACGGCAGTGCCCCGTACGGCTAATTTGTATTCTCAGTGCTTTGGGTGATCTCTGGTGCTGTGAGATTTGGGGTGGTGGTGAAAAACATGAGCAAAGAGCTCAGCTGGCTGCCAGCAGTGGTGAGAGAAAACAAGGCAGAGGCATGGCTGCAGTTCGGATGCTTCCGATCAGGAAGTCTTCAAAACTGCTCTGTGTAAATGGAAACACGCCCTGCAGCTGAAATCGGAGGAGGACAAGCGTGCAGGAGTCTCTGGCAGTGCAGCACAGCTTTTCGCTGGAGTTTTTGGGCCAGGTTGCTTCCAGGGTGAGGTTATCTCTGCAAGAGCAGCTCTCCCCCAGGATTTGCCAGCTGCCAGCCTGCTGTAAACCATGGGATTAAGTTATTGCCAATGGCCCTGGCTGGATGTAGTGTTTTGCAGCTGTGAAGTTTTTGCAGATGTGGGCTAACGGTATTGCTGCATCAGTATTAAGCTGCTAGTGTAGAGGGAGGGGATTTATTTATTTTTAATACGAATTTGTGAGTATCACTGAAGAGTTTTGCGATGTAACTGGAATTTCACTCTTAAACCCTCTTCATTCCTTCGGTGCAGTTGCCCCCTGGGTTTTTCTCTGCTGTCAGAAAACTCCCTAGCTGGAGATAAAGACTGGTATATCCTCACTGCTGCTCAGGGAAGCGGCTGCTGGGTCAGGGGGAGTAAACCTGTGGCATGCATGATCATCTGATGCTGTTCAGCAGTGAAAGCTGGAGTTTCTTACAGAAGTGTTCATGTGTTTGGTGCACTAGACATAACCATGTACTCTGCCAGGCGGGAGCTGTCCTTGCACGCATAGGGTGAGGATTTCCCTTGAAAACTTGTGCCTGGGGTCAGCTGGGAGGAGATCGCTTGCCAGCTTTAGGTGGACTGAGGAGCAGACAAAAGGGACCACTGTGCTGTTCGCTGAAGTTAAGAGTGGGTTTGCCCTCAAAGACACTGCTGCCAGCTGATGTGGGTCAAAGATGCTAAAAGATATGCCAGAATGTTGCTGGATTTTACTGAATTCCTTTCAAGGTACACATTCCATATGTCATGCATGCTGGAAGCCTTTATGGACTTCTCTGTGTTTTTTATCTGTAAGTACCTTGGTGAATTTATCATAAGTGATCTAACTTAAGTCTCCTGTATTTTAGCATTCAGATACAACCAGAGAGCAGCAGTGGAATTAATATGCCATGGATGTTTGTCTTGTAGACTGGGGAAGAGTCTGGCAGTTAGCCTCACTGTGCTTTTTAAAAAGCAATTGCACTTTGTGTGGTTTAGTATCTTTTACATACCAGCAGTTGATCAAACAAAGTATCTTTGACTAAAACTTGTGCATATTTGGTACATCAGTATAGCATCATTAAGGATACTGTTTATGTGCTGTCTGACCAGTCTCTGGGTATTCTTATTGCAGTATTTTTAGTAAGCTGATGTTGTCTTTACATTTCTCAGCAAGAATTCCTCTTGTTGCATTCCTTGCCTTTAGTACAGCCAGAGTTGAAATAAAATATTTTGAATTCTCTGGTCCAATCTCTTCTTTCCCTGCTGACCTTCATTTTGTGTTGTTTACAAGAGGAATTAACTTAGAGAAGATACAGTTAACGGAACAAAAAAAAAAGTAAATTGGAAATAATACCATAAATCCTTCAGACCTCTGGGCAGCACCTTTCATTGTTCGTTCTTTTGTGACTCTCAAGGAGAAGATTTTTGGAAGTACATTTGAATTTCCACATTTTTTGAATGATAGTGGAACTGACCGTATTTTAGGATTTCAGGCTGACCTGGTTCTCAAGTCTGGCAGCTGCAGGTGGAAAGAGAGATCCAGAGCTGCCCCTTGGGGAGCATTTTGCATGCAAGTGACGTTCAGTTGGTAATTGGTTAAACACTCTCAAGTACTGAGCTGACCTTGTTCGTTCCTTTACCTTCCCCGTTCTTGGGGAAGCAAACATTGCAACATCAAACGCTTCTGTTTCTGCTGAGTTCAGAAAAAAACCTACCCATACAGAGCAAGGTGATGGTGCTTGCGAGGTTAAAGTGCTTGTCTCCTGCCTGTCTTCTAGTGGTCTCTGCAGTCCTGCTCTGTGGCGGACAAAGTGAGTCTCCCAGTTGATGCCAGCTGCATCTCACCTGAGACAAAGCTTTGGGAGAGAAACAGCAATTGGATACAGTCCCATGTTAAAACACGATCACACCTCTGTGTCCTGTTGTCCCCTCTGTCCCTGTTGGAGCTAGCAGGATGTCACTGATGAGCCTTCATTCTTGCTCCTGCCTGCCGCTCCCTGACGGGCTGGGTGGGAGCGGCATGGTGGTGTGGGGCAGCAGTCGGGCAGGAGGGTGGGCTTGGCGGTGTTTCACACATCACCTTGCTGCCAGCACAGGCAGTGGCTTAGGCAGCGCTCTGCTTGCTGCCCGGCCAGGGGTTCTGGCGTGGTGGTGAGAAGCCAGAGCTCCCAAGTCGTGTGCAGAGTCGTCTCCTGTGACGGGTCATGCCAGGGAAGCCCCTTCGGACTGGGAAAGCCTTTTGGAGCAAATGGGCTCTTGGCGGTGTGGTTTTTTCTGTTCCATACGTTGAGGGTTTGGGTTTGTTCTCTGACTTCTCACAAACAGTCAGGGATGCTTTTTCACTTCCAAGGAGCAGAGCCACAAATACTTCTATCTGTTATTTCTTGGGGTCTTTTCTTTTCCTCTCATAGGTGCATGCTTTCATGAGATGGGTCACAAGCAAACTCTGTCTCCTATGCAAAGCTACTAAAGCTCCCCTTAGGTGTGGCAGCTCTTTGTATAGGTCAGGAGTGCATGTATAGGTGGTGGTGCTGTTTGCTATAACCTGCCCCATGTAACTGAACAACATGCTTATTTTGTTCTCCTAATCTTGATCCTCTTTTGTTACCTTCTTTCAGTGCCGTGACTGGAATTAGTTGTACAGGGGTGAAATCTGTAAAGCTGTTTAAACATGGGAATATTGGGGGGGGGGGGGAGGCAGGAGTGGCTGTTGGCCTCAACTCTTCATGGGAATACTTGTTTTCCTCTTTTTACGATGTACAAAATTATATTCTTCCCCAATGCAGCATGTGGTTTTGAAAGCTGTTTGACTGTATAATAGACTGAAGAAATTGGTGCTTGCTGCATGCTAATCAGAGACTTCCAAACACTTCACAAAACCGAACAATAATCCTTGCAATCTGTAGCTGTTTCATCGTATGCAATATAGTTGCTAATTTGTTTTGTGATTCTTAAATGTGTTGCCAACAATGCAGAAAGTTGCAATGCAGCCAGCTTATGCACGCTAGCACCACAAACACCTTTCCCCTTAGGTGGAAGGTCACACACACCTAGCTGCACACAGACAGATCAAAAGAATAATCAATGTAATACATAGTAGTCTGTTTAAAAACCTATTTACAGTTCAGATTGCTTTGCTGTGGTCTTTCCTAAGGTCATTTAGGTATTGCAGCAGTATGGTTAAGAGGGCATTGCTTAGGCTGACATCACTGGAGTTCCTAAGTGCTAATCAGTAAAAGTGATTTGTATCTGGGTTCCTGAGGGCACCAAAGCCTGTTCCATGAACAGCAGTTACATCTCTGTTCGATAAAAGTGTTGCAAACAGTACCTGGATTGATTTTTTTGACTGACAAATCAAATAAATGCTGCTTTCAGTCTTACTGCAGAGGTAACTCATAAGAGTTGCTGTGGACTCTGTACCATAGATCTATTTAATGAAATTAATCTCCCAAGGTTTATTGCCTTATTGCCTTGGTTTCCCTATTTGTATTTTGGCATTTAGGACACATTATCTTACAGAGTAAATAAAAGCACAGGAGCAAACTTGTCCAAAGTATGTGGTTGGTGCTTACCTGATGCATTCAATGTGTTGGAGAATTTTTCATTTCCTTGATGAAGTGGTTGACTCATATGAAAAACAAAGTGTTACGCATTTAGAAAGCACAATGGCAGTCTAATAAATTCCCTTACCAGGCTTAGAGATTTTACAGATGCATGCTGCTAAGTGTAATTGTCACTTCTCCAAGAAAAAAGGAATCATCCTACTTCTGCTGAACTCGGTGCTGCGAACTAAGAGTTGCTCTCAGTGTCCCATTGCGTCTGGTTATTTTGCATGCCCTTATTAGCTGTAGAGGTTATGCTTCATTAATGATAGCTTGGTTGATGACCAATGGCATAATGAGCAGGTAGAAACATAAAAGCCTTCCATGAACTCATATTTATGCTGAAGTTGTCTGGATTTAATTGACCTCCGTGTCAAAGCTTCGTGCCCGACATTTGCCTGCCAAGTGGGATGCTTTGGGTGATGACTAAATGCTCTGAGTTGCACTAACATTTACAGGAGACAAAACTTGCTTGTGCAACGCTACAGCAAATATGGCATTAAACCTTTTTTTCCCTGCATTTTCAAATTCTGCCCTGTTCTTTGATAACCCTACTCTTTGAGACACTGGGTCAGCGATTTGAACAAAGTGACTGTTCCTCTTCTGTTATCGCTTCAAAGCGCTCTTCTCCCTCTGTGACCTTGAGAGAACTGTTTCTCCTCTTGCCAGCTGTCTTTGCTGTGACTGGATGGTAGTTGCTTTCTTCCTGTGTGTAAGTTCAGGCTCTCTGCTCTAAAACGTAGACTTGATTTCAAGAAGGATGTAGTCTCGATGTCAAGTAACCCTCCAGCTTTTAAGGCATGCATATGCTGGTGAACATTTCTGTTGGTGTCACAGTTCTTAAGGATGTTATAGTAGTGTTAGACAAGAACTGAGAAGTATTAATTTGCAGAATAATGTGGTTTAGCTTATTAAACTGAATAAACCTCAAAGGATCTTACAGCTTTATGCCGTATGTTTAGCTAATTAATTCATAAGCATACAAGTTTGTATTGCTGCCTGTTTTGATCTTTTTTTCTTTCCTTCCCTTTGTGCTGTTACAAACTTCCCGGGAAGTATTTCGGATTAAGGCAGTGTTTGTGCTGTGCCCTTGTTGGCTAAGGAGCCCCTAGCAAGTGCTACTTACGGGAAAATGCCTTCTTCCATTCAATGCTGTATGGTTGCAGGTTTGGAGCAGACCGCAGCTTGGTGGAGGAGCTCTTCTGCCTCTGTTGAGTTAAAAACATGGCATCCGTATTCAGGTAGAGGTCCTGAAGATCAAATCAGCTCTTGAAGCTCTTAGAAATGAGCAAAAGAAATCTGCTTGTACATTTGCCAAATTTATCAATTGTCAACACAGGGGTTTAGTTCTTGAGCTGGTCCTGTGTCCTCAGGTTTGGTCTCACTTGAGATGATGAACACTTGGGAAACTGTAGACTTTTATCCCATAATCTTTATAGGCTTCCCCTTAGATATGCTATTTCTATGCACATAATTTAATCAGAAAACTTCTGTTAACCTTTTCCTGAAGGAGCCACCTTCTGGGTGGCTTTTAAAAATGCTGATGTTTTGAACCATCATTTGGAGAATCATCTGCTAGTCAAACAGTAGGGAGAACCTTTGACTTAAATAACAATAATTAAACCTTTAACCAGTTAGGAGGATGACATTCTCCAATGTTTAACATTGCCCTGCCCTTTGGAAAAAGAAACGATGTACCTTTTTGTGTGCTGAAGTTCAAATGTCACGCTAGGTTGGGTGCATGGCACATGTGGTTACCAAAAAGCGTCAACATGTTCATTTCATTCACATGGCTGCTTACATGCTTTTGAGCAAGAACATGGTAGCTGCAGGACAATGTTGGTAGAAGTACAGGAATCTGGATTTGGCTTTGAAGGACAGAATGATAGTTGTGCTTGCATTTTTAATGTATATGTTTATGTGGATGGCAGGGTAGCAGATGCTTATGGTGAATCCCCAATTCTGTCTTGGTGGTTCATTGCTCTTGTAGTACTGGCGTGGGAAGGTTGCTCTTAGATGATCACAGACCCTGTGAACTGGTACAAGTTCTCAGCTGCTTGTCCTAAATTACGGTCATGCATTTATCCCTTGTGTTACATATATGTCCCTCAGTTCGCTCATATACAGTGGCCTTTTGGCATGTGGTTAAGCTTTACTTTAGTCTCATGAGCTTGACTTATTGCATGCATGAAGCCTCATTAATGGGGAAAATACCTGTGCTTGTAATGTGGTTAGAATTTTCTTTTTTTGTTAATGTGTGGTATAGTGACAGAAAATAAGTTGCTAGTCCAGCAGGCCTGGTTACTTATGGATTTTTCTCTGTCTCTTTAACAGGCATAAGCAGAAAAGCCTCTTGCAAAAGATTTAAGCGGGTTTTTTCATATTTTATTGAATTCTAACTTGCGTGCCACCCAGAAGGCACAGCTTATGCCGTGGTCACCTCTGCAGCCTCTCGTTTGCTCCAGCTACAGCAGAGGTGGCTGGGCTTGCCTGGCCTCAGCTGCCAGACTGAACCACAGGCTGGGAAATTTTGGGTGGGTGGCCCCATCACCTTCTGCAAGAGAATAAAATGTGCAAGGGCTAGAGGAGAATGCAAGGGCGAGGGAACACCAGCAATATATAGGGTGGCAGACCCATTCCACAGAGGTGGAGAGAGATAGCACTAAGCAAGTCAGTGAGGAGTACTGTGTTTGGGAAGCCTTCTCTGCTCGGTTAAAAATGAGAGGAAAATAATAGTACAGGTAGTCACAGGAAGGCCACTGTGTTTCAGCATAGATCATTGCCCTGCTAATGCATGAGCAGCTGCTGCTGCCTTTACTTGCTTATAGGTAAAAATTTGCATGGACCTTTTCAGAGCATGGGGCCATTATCAGAGCTGGTGATGGTGTTGGACCACTTGTCATAAAAGTTTAAAAGATGGTAGCTCTGTCCTTTGGTTTTGCAGCCTTCATTGGGCTCCTGAGTAATTCGGAAACCTCCAGGGGTCTCTGAGGCCATACTCGGTCCTTCACTTTTACTTGACAGGTTCCTAGAACCTTTAACTTCCCTGCCCTTTCTTCTGCCCTTTCAAAGCCATCATCATCTCCCTTTGTAGGAAGCAAAAGCAGGCTGCAAGTCTGGCCATACCTTACAGAACAAAAATAACATCCTTTGGTACTTCTTTATATTGATTTTTTGTTCTATCGCCACTGCTAAGTGGTTGCATTAAGGTACAGGAAGGGACTGCTAATGTTGTTTTCAAGGGTTTTTCTCTCATTTTTTGAAGTCCATCTAATTGGCTCGTTCACTACAAACTCAGTGCAGAGCTCATTTAGATAAGATAGTCAGATCTAAACTCCAGTTGAGCAATTTCAGAGCTGTCATGAATTTCCAGTTGTGCAGACTGGATACTTCTCCGTTTCACAAAACACGTCAGGTTCAAACAATGCACCAATACAGGTATCAGTTGCATATAGCACGGTTTGCTTTCCTAAGTGTTTGTGGGGATTGACTTTGTGTCTTAAAATATACATTTAAGAAGCTGTTAAAATACAGATTTGTGTCCTGAAAGATGTGCTTAATGAGAACACGGGGATATCACCAGAGTTTAACCACTGTTTACAGCATACGAAAAATGGTCGTCTTGGAGCAAGTGCTTTGCATCCTTTAGTGCTGTGTGGCTTCCAGGGGAGAGATGTGTGGCCTTGGGAGGAGATGACCGTCTTTGAACCTGCAGTGGTGGGGACTGTCAGTGAATTGCCAATTGCATGCATGAAGGAGCTCAGCAGCGAAGTTAAGGGGTTTTCCACCCCTCTCCCCACTTTGTATTTCCTCGTTGCTCCTTTTTGCACTTTGTACTTTCATATTTCTCTCTGTATCTATTTTTCAGGCTTTGTCTTTTAAAAGCTTAGTCACCCAATACCCTGGGAGATTTTTTTTTCAGAACAGAGGAGCAGGGCTGGGATTTGAGCTGAATCGATGAAAGAGCCCTAATCAGCCATCAGCAGCTCTGACACGTCCCTCCTTACAACAGCATGACTCTACCAAGACCCCTACCAAATTCACACCTAAGCTGTCAACCATTAACATGAGAGGAGAACATTAACCAAATCTGTTTTTTGAGGGGTTTTGTTTTTTTCCTTCCTCTGTTTCTCCATCACATACCAGTTGCTGCATGAGGCCATGAACTTGAGCATTTAGTTTCTCTGGTCCAGAACAGCAGGTCTGTTTAAATGGAGAGTCCCTTTGATGTTTGTTTTAGAGATGACACATCTGTGTGAAGGACTTGTATTCCCAGGAGATAAAAACATTGTGGAAAAATAACCACCAACCACTGAAATTGTCTTTCAATATTTGAAAAATTGGTTCATGAAAGGGTTTTTTGCACAAAAGCATGTTTTGCTTTTAGCATGCATTGACAGTAGAGCCATGGTGGTGGAGAGACACTGGAAACTTCCAGAGACCTGCCAACATGAATAAGCAGTTTCATTGCCTGAAGCATCATTCTTTATCCTGCATAGTCTGTACAAAACATACATGAAATAGGTGTGCTCAGAATGGAAAGGTTTTGGTTTGCCTGCAGAGCTGTTTTTAGTATATTGCCATCCGTGTAGTAGATGTGCACAGGGATTTACTATAGAGGCTAAAGAGCTTGTCTTTTGCCCAGAGTTTAAAGCATTGCTTTACAAGTGTGGCTGATGAAACATGACTTAATTCTTTCCTATCTTTCACTCCCGGCATAATATAAGTGCATATAAAATGCACCATGAGCTAGGTTCTCACTTTGCTGCAAGCAGCGTAGTAGAGGAGAAAGTTTTATTTTCCATGTGGAAATAACTTTCTGATCTTCTAATGTTGTGTTTTTCTCACATAATTAATTTAATTTTAAGCTCTGGGCATCAAGTAAAAAATGTTTGGTATTATCAGAAAATCAGACTTCCCACTGAAATTTAGTCTTGGGCTACTGCAGTCGAGGTTGTGTCTCAGATCTCTAGTAAGGTTGATGATAGTTTCTTACAGTATAAAATGCTTTAAGGCAGAGAATTAAAGGGGATACCTTCACCTCTGGCTTCAGGGTCCTCAGCTGCAGGCTGAGCAGTGCGTAGTGAGGGGTTTTGTGTCGTACTCGCCATCTGTTTAGCTTTTTATTTTAATCTTTTCTGTGTATTTTCATTAGCTCTGTTTCTGTTGGAATACTTTTGCTGTGTTTAGACTGAAGAAAACATTCAAGTTGCTTTTTTTTGGGAAGAAATCTGTTGTTGGTTTCCATCTGTTGGGTCTCTCAGTGGTTAACGTTCTCCACTTTCCCCTTGAGTCCTGGCCTCTCACATCTAACCTGCCTTGAGACCATCCTTGCTCCTGCAGTTTTCAAGAAGAAACATAGTAATGCATCTTAAAGTCTGTCTCTTCTGAACATTTCTGGGGTTTTTTATTGTTTGGTTTTTACAGTGCAGTAATCCGTCTGTTCATGCTGTTGGGATTGTATTTAAGAAATCTCTGTAAATTAGCTCTGCATGACGTTAACATATCCTGTATGAGCTTTTGTTATTTCACTTTTTCCTGCAATTGTTGCACTTTTCACTAGAACCATTCCTATATTTGAAATGATGTGTGTGATGTATTTTATTTTTGTCTTCTCTTAATAGCATTTCAGAATTCTGCCTTAAAAGTTCTATATCTTTCTTTTTGTCTGCTTTATTTACCTTTCTTTTTGCTGAGCTCTTGGTTTCTTGCTGGGTGCGATGTGATGGCTTTGCTCAGCTTCAGTCAGGTAGGACTTCTTTGTCACCCACATGCCTGGCTCGTGCTGGTGGGACAGACGTAGCTGAAAACTGATCTTGCTTGGTTGTTTTTTTGGGGGCTGCCTCAATTTTTCCCTGCTTCTCTCCACCTGGACAGGATGGAGGGTAGGAGAGGAATGTGAGTGCCTCTTGCAGCAGCATCAGAAGCTGAGCTCCGATGCTCGTGGTCACCCCACATGCCCTGGGTATGGTTTTATAGCTATGGACCTGGCTGTATGGAGAAGTTAGAGCAAGGGTGAGGCAAGGCAGCGGCTGTCGGCCTGGGGGTTACCAGTGGGCATGAACCAGCACCCTAAGAGGCGCAATCAGGAAGAACATGCATGGACGGAGCGTCTTACCTTTAGGAATGAGTAAGTTACCGAAGATGTTGTTCAAGAGTGGCTTTGCACAAGCAGTGAGGCAGAGATGGTGTATCTGGGACCCCCTTCTCCAGGGGGCTGCGGTCCTGCAGAGGACGGGGTAGCTGTGGGGTCAGGGAGGAAGCTTACCGCCTGCTGCTTGGGTGGGTATTGGTTTGTCCCTGTGTGTGAAATGGATGTACTGAATTACATTACTGACCCTGCCTTTGCTCTGGTGCTGTGGAAAGTATGAAGCAAATGTCATAAAACCTTCTGCACTTTGGTGCTAGAGCTGGGGGTTCAGTCTGTCTGGGTTCTTCATTGGAACAGGTTTTAACGGCAGTGGGGTTTCCCCTGCACCAGGAATTTGTTGCCTCTTATTGAAAGAAAAGAGTGGCTATATTTTGGAGGAAATAGCCTTATTGTACTGGGATTACCTACATGATTTCTGCAGGTACCTCAAGTTTTCTATGTTATGATCTTGCAGAAAACAACTTGGCAGTTGCCAGACATGTGGACAGTGTGGTGGTTTTCTTTTTTCCTCCAGTAGTATATTTAAAGTTCATAGAAAGAGTACGTGATAAGATCACACTAAGCTTTAAATACTGCAGTATTTCCTTTTAATTGTTTGATTAGTCTTTCTCCGCTTAAAACAGAGACTAAAGAACAAGCTGCAGTATTAACATCCTGGATCAGTGCCTTCTGATGGAGTAGTATTTAGGAAAGTGCTGCCAACATCAAACCAAGGAAATGTAGAGGTAGAAATGCTTTCTTTTCTAACTACTCCAGGATTTAGTCATCTTTTTTAGTGGTTCTTGTTACAGCGAGGATTTGGTACCCTACGATTTGCTGATTCTCGGCAGTGGTTGGTTTGGCACAGGTCTGGTGCAGGTAACGGTGTTCAGTTCTTCAGGACACACCAGGCTTTTCAGCTCTGAGCTTCTGTAATGGAAATGTCGTCAGCTGGCTGCGTGGTTTTGGCAATACTTCATTTATAGATGTGCTAAGTGCCCATGTTGTACAAGAAAGGAAAGGGAGGGAATGATCGGATTGATGCATCTGTAAAAAAAATCTCCTGGCTCATCATCTTCTGACCCTTCACGAGGACATGTAGTCTTCTCGCTCAGTACTGTTTGTCAGTCCTGGGCAGGAAGAAAATAAGGTCAAAGTCTTGCCTTACATCGTTTTAATTACTTTATCCTTTGCAAAGGAGATTAGATCTTCAAAGGCGGTTGCTTTTCTGAATGATGAGCCTATTATTTTTGTACTGTTTTGAAGGCAGGGGTTTAACACAGCACATAGGAGCAGGGTTTTGTCCTGAGCAGCATGATGCCATGGCCCAACAGTTGCACCTGGAGTAATTTTTTTTCTTATTTTCTCTTAGTTCTCCGAATGGTGGGAAAAGGAATGTTTTTGGTACCTTCTTGTATTTAAAGCTAGCAGTCGTTTGTACTTGCCTGACTTTCTTTGATAGTACAACTGTTCACAGTGAACAGGACTGTCTGGCGTGATGTTGAGCATCTTAGAATGAAGGCACCAAGTAGTGGGGCAGCTGCAGCTGTACAGGATTAACTCGTGTCTCACAAGGGTACAGCAGGAAAATAGGGAAGGCTTAAGAGTGACTTCTCTTAGGGTGGCTGGCCATATGAAGAAAACAGAAGAAAGGCAAGCTGTGGTGTGCGTTTACAGTGTCAGTAGGTGTCTTTCCTTCCTTAGGTGAAAGTGTAGAAAATCACTTTTATCAAGGTATGTAACTGATTCAGTGTATTACATGGTCAAGGGCTTTTTGTATATTATACCAGGGAATTCCACTTCTCCTATAGCATTGCACATACTACCCCATTCTCAATGGAAATAAAAGTAATCACACAAATAAATACTTAGCATACTGTAACTTGCCTGAGTGTGATCTGTTTCCCAAACTCAAGTAATCCTTCAAAAGGTATAATTTACCCATCTGAATGCAGGGGTTGTAGCTACACATCTTAGCAGGGCATCTCCATCCAGGTTTTGTGTGCACTATTATCCCTCTACTGGATAGCTGCACACAGCCATTTCATAGGATCATTAAGGTTGGAAAAGACCTCAAGGATCATCAAGTCCAACTGTCAGCCCATACCACCTAACTCACTAAACCATGTCCCTGAGCACCACATCTACACGTTTCTTGAACACCTCCAGGGATGGTGACCCAACACCACCGTGGGGAGGAGAGCTTTGGGGTAAAGCTCTCTAGCAAGTGCTGTGCTTTGGCTTTCTTTTCAAAAAAGTCAACTTGTAGCTCTTGTGCCATGTATATATTCTCCCTGTTTCCATCTAATCTAGTTTGCTACCAATCCTCTCTTCTGTTTCTTTCCCATTAAAAAAAAAATAAACCAGTTCTTTAACTCTTGGCCAGGAGTTGTCTGTGCAGCGTCCTTGTACATTTTATAGTTGCGTGCTATTACAAACACAGCTGTTGAATCAACCTGCATGCTTTGCCTTTTCTTCTTCCCCTTTTAGTTTTGTAAATACCTTTGCAATCTGCACTTTATTACTTTAACAGCACCGTGCTATAAGCTGGCAGTGTAGAGGAAGTTTCCAGTATTGCAGTGCTGTGGGACAGGCACAGTGGCAGGGCACAGGGTACCCCTTTGAACGTTTTATTCCAGGAAAATGCATGCCATTGCAAAAAGCATTTTACCATAGCACTGAGGGATGCCAGGTCCGCTGATCCTAATGGAGGCTTTGCAGCATGAGAGATCCTTATTTCTAACTGGGTGCATCCTTCTGAGAAGGAAAGGTAGTAGTGTACCCTTTTCCACAAATTTTCAGCACTTCCATGGATGCATTTGTGTGGCTGCTTCCAACTCATTCTTCCCCCTTGGCCATCATCCTACGTGTTCTCCCTCTGGCTGAAGTTACCCCTCGTGCAGCGAGAGCTGTTGAGCACAAGGGGATGAAATGCATGTGACTCTCCTAATCCTAGGATGTTCAGAACCTAGTTTGAGCTAGTTTAGATCTGCTGAAAATGTGAATAGAACTGCAAGGAGGACCTATAATTTGTCTTAATTCCCCTATCTGAAGTATTTTAGATTCTGGTTTAGTGAGGTATTGGGTATTGAGCACAATTAGTTATTCTGTTTTGCAGCATCCTTTCCTGTATTTGTTTTGTAAAATACTTTAATTTCCACAGTTGTATTTATGTATGAAGGTAATCATTACTGAAGGATTTGTGGGGGTGGAATGACAGGAAAAGTAATGCCATGAAATCATCCCCCTAATTAACTGACCAAAGTCTTCCTTTACCCTCACTGCATTTTCAAATGTTTTGAAATACTATCGAGGTTAAACTGTTTGAGACTAACTTCTCTCCTTTGCCCTGCATTTTTCACCCTTCCCTGACTTCTGTGCAAATCATGTCGTTCTAAACTTCCTTAGGCCGGTGCTGCCGGTGAAAGCTCAGCACTGTGGGTCCCCATGAGTCAGCAGCAAGCTGGAGGATTTGCTGCTGATGCAGGGTGGGCCAAAAATCTGCATCGTTTTGCGAGAGATACAGTTGCAGAATAAAGTTAAAAAATCGTTTCTTGCATTTTAAGAAAACTGAACTGCAAAATCCACAGCACTCATGCTTCACCTGGGTTCCCTTAAGATAAATGTACTTGCACTTTCAGATCAATGTGGACTCTGGTTTATTCTGAAGTCCTTTTCATTGCTAATGTTAAGCATGCTTGGGACCTAAGAGGGTGTTCAAAAAGGGCAAAAAAAGAGAATCTGGGGTTGGTGGCAAGTTGAAGGCAAAGGGAATATATGCAAGGGGCAGTAAAGGCTTTGGGATTGAAACAGGGCAGCTTTGGACAGAAAATGGTTGACAGCTTTGATGTTCAGTGCTCTCTTCCAGTTCTCAAGCAGCTGCGTGTTTTTGATTCCAGTACATTTACAAAGCAAGCAGCAGTGGGATTGTTGTGTTTCTGGAGGATAGTTTGTACTTCTGGAGGAGGGAAAGGAGGAGTTACCTCTGCAGTGGCAGGGACTGGGAAACATCACTTTAATGAGAAAACACAATTCAAGATTTCCAAAATCAAGTGCCTAAAATTAGTTTTCCAAGTCCTAATTTAAGAACGGAGAAAGTGGCTGGCTTCCAAGAAGGCTGAGCAGCCAGGCCTGACAGCGCCTTGCTCTCAGAAGCCCGTGCGATTGTTTAGAAGCCTATTTTGGGGATTTTTTTGGAACTCAAGTTCAGGCTCTTTAAATTTCACATTTAAGTGAAAACTGGGATCTGTTGTTCCAGGGAGTTCTTGAGGAGCATGGTAAGAGGATTGTGCTGGAAAGGAGCAGGCTACCAACACTTTGAGTTTTCAGCCCAAAATGCTTTGTTGCTGCTGTTTGGTTTATTTAAAAAGAGTGGCATGGAACATGGAGGCACACCTTTAGATTATCATGCGTAGTCTTTGTACCTGGAAACTGAAGTTACTCCAAGAAGAAATTCAAGAAACATCATTAAAATGTGACCCAGAAGTTTTAAATCACTTTCTGGTATAACCCCCCCTAGAATGTGTTTTCTGTGGAAAGTGTGGGAGAGAATTTCCTTTGAAGGCAAGGAGCTGGTGAAATACTTCAGTGTTTCGTGGCCCTTTCATCAGAGATGTGCGCTAGAAGAGCAGGTTATCACTGCTGCTAGCCTGTATGAAAAAGTTTTATAAATACATTTTTTAAAAAAATACTGCAAGAAAGGCAGACTGCTGGGTAGCCTTTGGTCTGTATTTTTGGTTGCCAGGCTCTCCATGCCTGATCGAGTGGCAGGGCGGTGCTCGCATCTCCTGAATACGTGGGTGGCTGCTGCAGCATAGTGCATGTCCCGGCTCATAGCACCAGAAGTGGAACAAGGATGCAAAATGTTCTGTGGATGTCCAAAAAAAACCCTTCCTATCTAAATCCAGAGGATATTTTTTTAATGATGGGGCTCAATCTTGTTGGAACAAGGTGCAGCTTTAGCCTTTTGTTTGTGTTGCAGAATTGAAAGTCCAGTAATTAGGACTTTGGAATAGCTTTATGAAAATCAGTGCTGCCCAAAGATGCCTAATAGTTTTAAAAATGTTAGGAAAGCCAAGGATATGATCTCTCAGTGTGTTTGTGACTTCTTTGTGCTTTATACTACATGAAGGCAAAGCCTAGTTAAAGTTATCTTTGCTCTAAGTTTCCTATTAATATCTTCAGTCCACCTAGGAGCAGCTTTGTGCTCTACCTCCTGTTCCTATTAAAAAAATGAAGGATTATTTTTCCCTCTTGAGCTGTGTCATCCAAATAACCTGCCTGTGTCCATGCTACCAACCACACAGGCAGTGTGAATTTTCTCTTTTTTGCGTCATGGAATATCAGACCTCAGGAGGTCAATGTCAACACAAACAATCTCTGAAAAAAAAGTTTTCTTTCTCTCTTTCTTTCTTTCTCTCAGATTCATCTTGATGTGCTCCCCCCAGACCTGTTAGTGCTTGCCCCAGCCCTGTGCCATTACCCCCATGGCAGGGGCTTCTGCGTAACTGTAGCCACCAAGTCTGCAGCCCCTTGCTTGGGTACTTAAACTTCATCTGGTTTTGAGAAATTAACGGTTGGCTGGGGTTTTGATTGCTTTATGAATTGTTCTTGCAACCTGTCGTCTGTAATGGGTACGTGCAGCCTAACAGTGCTGTGTCTCCACCTATAGCATGCAAGTTGTAGATGAAGTTGGATATAAACCCGAGGAAGCTGAGACAGCAGGTACTGTTAAAATATTAATCTGATACAATGTAAGAACAAGCTAGGAATGTATATGGGTTTTTTCCCGGGGCTGTAAAGGTGTTTATTATTTAGACAAGGAGGAACATTTTTCCTCCATCCTACAACCACATAGCTGCTTTCTCCAGGCTGACCAGCCCTTCGCCCTTCCATCCCTCTCAGCTTGTGAGTAGCAGCTCCCTTTTGGGCTTCTCCTTGATTTTTGTATCCTAACAAACTGGTCTCACGACCTTCTTGTTTGCTGGTGGCTCTCTTCCAATGCTGTCGCCTAAAATTTAAGTTTTCACTGTCCCCTGAACTGTGGCTTTTAGTAGGCTGGGGGGCCACCTGTCAGTGGGTAGATGTCTGAATACAAATTTGTGCATTTTGCTCAACTACAGCATAGCACTTGGTTTTCTGAGCAGACATATTCTGAACTTCATTTTGTTAACAGGCTTCATTCCTTTTTTATTGAATTTCCAAACTCCACTCACTTTCCCTCGTAAAAATGATAGGGGAAGAAAAAGTAGGAGCTGATTTCACACTACTGAATGTAACGGATAAAGTCAGGTGTTTAAGATGGATCCTTTCTTCTGTTAATAAGAATGCAATCGTTTCGACCTTCATGTGGCTTATTTGGGTGCACTGCCTTTGTGTGTACCAGGAGAGCATAAAAAGCACAATACATTTTTCAAAGTGTATGGTAGGTCTGGTGTATGTCGGTTAATGAGTATCCCTGGAAACTCTGAGAAGTCCTCCAGGTGCCTGTATAGAAGACTCTCTACTATCTCTCAAAATCAGATGGGGTTTTCCTGGATTAGATATTTGGATTTGAAGGAGTAAAGTGTCTTTTAGGTTGTAAAACTGGGCGCTTCCAGACTCTGATCCCGCTTGCCCTCATGTTCAGGAGCATTACTGCACTGGTAAAAATTGGTAGCAGAGAAGATGGTTTCTTTCCTGTCCATTGTAGAAAGGCAAGTTATGAAAAAACAAGGAGTATTATATAGCAAGGTACTTGTTTTAGGAAGCAGTGTGTGACATAATTGGGTCATTTTTTTTTCTGACCATAGGTACCAAATAGTGTGCCGTGCTGTGGGATGGCTTAGGAAAAGGAACATAGCTCGTGTATATGCTGAGGTGCAAAATTTGCTTATTTTAGATATTAGGAAGCACGCAGATTACAGTGTCTTAAATGGCAACTAGTTTAATTTTTCTGGAAGTCGATGTTCCTGTGAACTGGGAAACTATTCTAATTAAGAAAGAACCCTTGTAGTTGCTCCTGTTGAAGCAGTGTTTAATGTTGTGTGGCTGTTGGCAGGAGACTTGATGCATTTTCACATGACCCCCACTGGAACAAAAGCAGATTGTTTCCCTCTGTTTTTCTGTTACACAAATGAGTTCCTTTTGAAACAATTTATTTTTCTGTAAATTCTGGAAATTGACACCAGGAGTAGTTCTTCCTTCACGGTGCCTTTTACAATCTTCTGTCTGATAACACTGGCACAAAAAGCCACTTTGGAGTGGTGGCACAAAAAGCTGCTTTGGAGTAGCCACCCAAAAAAGCTGGGACTTCTGCAGAAAGCCTCCTCTTGGGGAATGAGTTTTTTTATCCATTTTTGTGGAAGGGTTGAATGTGGAGTTTCATTTCTTGCTGTCTTTGCTATAGCCAGGTGGAATTCGTTTCTGCTTAGTTGTTTCATTTAGATATCTGCATTTTCAGTGTCCAGCAAACAGTACATAGCAAGTCAGTTCTGAGCTGAGCTTTGTTGTATATTTTTGTATAACGAACCTTTGTTTTTGAAACAAACTCTCCCATTTGAAGTCTTCCTCTGCAAAGAGGGGAGTTGAAGTCAGGTGCAGATGCAGATGGGTTATTGAAGGATGCAGCGCTGCATAACTAAATCAATTGGTACTGGATCAAAGGAGCAACAGACAAATTGAGTAAGTGAGGATTTCAAGCAACAAGATGAATTATCCACTGGGGAGTGCTTTTCCTAGCAATATTTAATAGCTGACAAATTAAAAAAAAAAGAGAGGTAGAAAGAAAAAAACAAGAGCTTGCTCTGGAGAACATACATTCTTCTCCTTGGCAAGGCTGAGCCCATGGTGGTAACACCTCTGTGATAACATATTTAAGAAAGGGGAAAAAACCTGCTGTGGAAACAGCAGCTGGAGAGAGGAATGAGAATACATGAGAGAAACAACTCTGCAGACCCCAAGGTCAGTGGGGAAGGAGGGGAGGAGGTGCTCCAGGCACCGGAGCAGAGGTTCCCCTGCAGCCCCTGGTGCAGCCCATGGTGAGGCAGCTGTGCCCCTGCAGCCATGGAGGTGACGGGGGAGCAGAGACACACCTGCAGCCTGGGGAGGACCCCACACTGGAGCAGGTGGATGTGCCTGAAGGAGGCTGTGACCCCGTGGGAAGCCTGCGCTGGAGCAGGCTCCTGGCAGGACCTGTGGAGCAGGTTTGCTGTCAGGACTTGTGACCCCGTGGGGGACCCACACTGGAGCAGTGTGTGAAGAACTGCAGCCCATGGGAAGGACTCATGTTGGAGAAGTTCATGGAGGACTGTTTCCCATGGGAGGGACCCCACGCTGTAGCAGGGGAAGAGTGTGAGGAGTCCTCCCCTGAGGAGGAAGGAACAGCAGAGACACCGTGTGATGGACTGACCGCAACCCCCATTCCCTTGCTCCTCTGTGCTGCTGGGGGAGAGGAGGTGGAGAAATTGTGAGTGAAGTTAAGCCCAGGAAGAAGGGAGTGGTGGGGGAAGGTGGTTTGATTTTTTTTTTTTTTTTTATTAATGGTCTGGTTTTGTTTCTCATTATCCTACTGTAATTTGGTTGGTAACAAATTAAACTGATTTCTTCCCCAAATCGAGTCTGTTTTGCCTGGGAACATAACTGTGAGTGATCCCTCCTTGTTCTTGCCTCAACCCATGAGGTTTTACCTTTGTTTTCTTCCAGTTCTCTCCCTGTCCCACCATGGGGGAAGGAGTGAGTGAGCTGCCGTGTGGTGCTGGGCCTAAACTGCGTCATGGTGCAGCCAGGAGGCGAGCACGTCAGCCTCCTGCCTGGAGCCCTGTGGTGGATGGGATCAGGGTTGTAGGGTAGAAGACCATGCAATGTAAATGCCTGTATCTAAGCCCGTTGAATTTTCTTGGTCCCAGGGGCAGGCAAAGCCCCCAACCGAGGGTCAGGCAGTTTCCAGTCCTGCTTTGGACCGGGCAGAGGACGTTGTTTGCATCCTGCTTGGCTTTTCTTGCTGGACTTCAAAGAAATGGAGGTGTCAGTCCAGGCTGACTGAAACCAGATGACTTGCTATTCGTTTTACTTGCAGAAATCAGAAATCCCGTAGAGGAAGGGTTTTTACAGGTGGAAGAGAGGTGTTTCTTTATCAAGAACAAAAAAAAATAGAGATTAACTATTTTTGTTGTTAGCAGCTGTGTGTAAATTCATGTAATCGTTTTGGTTTGTGCTGTGGATATGTTGACAGCTTATGTGTTGCTTACATTATTTCCCCGTAGCTAAAAATTGCTGTTAATGTTAGTACTTCGGGGGCAGAAGCATCAAGAAATGAAAACTATCCTATTAAAATGGATACAATTATTTTAGTGAAAGTTCAGTACAGTTCTGTATAGAAAAGAGGAAATTGTAAGAGGGGTGGGGGTTTCATTTTTTTTTTTAATCAGGAAGAAAATTACTTCCTCTTGAGAACAGCTTCATGTACAATTGTCCCTGCTCCTGTAAAGTGTTGCTGCTTCAGCCTTAGGGCGCTACGGCAGCCTGGGTACCACAGTATATACCGGGTGCTACCAATAAATACTGGCCATGTGCAGAGCTGGCAGATGACAGTTTTGAATCAGTCTTCTGTACTGATGTTGGATGAGTTTTATCTGTTTTACTGAGTTTTATCTGTTTACTGAGTCTTACCAGTAAGCAGTTTCTGGAACTGGAGGTGCTCATGACACACATTGCAATGTTTTCCTCCCTTGCCTCTGCAGCTCTCTGTGGCTGTTGATCTGTTGGTTTTATGGGCTGTTAATCAGAGCTGTAATCAGTCACCTATCTGTAAAAGCAATAGCAGAACCAGTTTTCACTTTTTTCCTTCTCTTCCTTCTCCCCAGCTAGCGTTGCTAGCTATTCAAGGCTCTTTGTTAAAGAGCATCATAGTATTTATTTGAGAATTTCAATGTTGCCGGCTTTCTCAAGGTCTAATCCCCCTCCTCCTCCTCCTTGCAGAATGATCTTGCAAGATGTCAGTCTGTATTTGCACTTAGAAAATACAGAATTAAAAAGAACTTCAGGTTAATCTGAACCCATTACTTTAAGCTTCTGTGTATCTAGATCCATGATTAAGTACTTGCTCTTACACCAGTGGCTCTCTGAGACTAGAACAAGTGTTATGTACTTTATATATGCTGGTAATGTCCAGTATGTCTGCTGCAATTTTTGCACGTTAGTATTTTCTTTGTTAACCCTAACAGATGGTTTTCAGGTGATTAAACTATTTCCATGAGCTGAAGAACTAACTTTCTTCTCTTCTTCGTTTCAGTAGGTCATAGAATGGAATTTCTGGATAAAACAATCAATAGCTACCTTGATGTTTGGCTTGGACCTAGAGGTAAGATTTGTCAAAAAATAAATACATAAATAAAACTGATATCAAAGTGCAGATACTAGAGCATAAGAAACAGCTTCCCTCTAACATCCTTTGACCAGGGACTACTTTCTTTAGTATCTGTAAAGCATCAGAATGTGTGATTCTGTAATAAAAAAGTCAATTCAATTCTTCTGATCTTTTGACCTGAAGAGCTGCTAATTTTTCAGCTATGACAGTCATGCTATTCTTCTTACTATCAGTTAAGCTCCTGTTCTTGGTCTTAGTGAATGACTTATCTCACTCAGATCTTTACTGCCTTTTTTGGAGTTGGGTTGTTTGGTTTTTTTTAAAATTTAATAATAGCTTCTATTAAAAAATAGTTTGCATCTGATGAAGGAAAAATACTCTTGACTGCATAACTAGAGCTTCTAAGGAATTTTTCGCTGAAAAAAAATCTGTATTTTCTGGAAAGCATTGCTTCTTTGAAACCATTCTTTGTAAAGAAACAATGGTTTTGGTATGTTTTTCACTGGGAAAAGTCTGCAGGTAGAGAACAGCAATCCTGGTCAGCACAAGAAAGGAAGAGGCAGTGGGACTGGGACAGGCAATGGCCTCATGATGAGGGCTTCCAGCTAGGGTAGGGATGGCCCTGTTCCACCTGGCCCTGACCAGGGAGGATTAAATATCAGCATTCCATATGGAGCATGCATAACAATGCTGCATGTGCTTTCTTCTCTTCGCTTGCTTCAGCAGCGTCTTTCCTACCTCTTTCTTTGTCCCAGTGGAACTCCAGTGGTGATGCTACTTCTTCGCAGGACAAAGTCCACAGGAGGTAGAACAAGCCTCTGACCCTTCAAAGTGTGTTTTCTGTTTGCTTTCAGTAGCTTGGTGCCCTTGTTACCACCCCTCTTCATACTGAGCCTGTTTAAATTAGTCTCAATGTTCTGATATAACTTCCTGCATGTGCTGGCATATGGTCTGTATTTGCCGTGTCTTAAAAATAATGAACCATAAAGGTGGCAAATGCAAACAATTCCCTGATTTTCTTAACTGCTCTCCAACCTACATTTTAAAGCCTCACTTCTTACATTCAGGATCCATATCTGACTACTCTAAAAACGGGGCTGTGAATGCCAGCAATGCTTGAATTGTTCATTTATGGTTTGTTAAACTTGGTTTCAATCCTTTGGGCAGGACTTCAGTGAGAAGAAATACCATGCTGTTGCTGGCTATGGACAGCACAATCATGGTTCAAAAGGATCATGCACTTGTCCCAAGTGTTTCCCTGAAATCCTCTCGTTTGGGGTGGTTTACGTGCTTTTCCTGAGTAGTCAACATGTTGCCAACTGGACTGGTTAGCCAGACTGGACTGAGTGCTTTTTGTTTCATTTTTCATACAAGTACTCCAAAATTTAATCCTCCCGAGTAGCTCATACACAAATCTGATTGCATTAGTATTGATTAGAAAATAATTATCAGGATCATCCACTGGTAACCACAATGGTATCTGCTCCACTCTTAGCTTTGCTGGCTCTGTCAGGAAATAAGATGTGCGCTGCTGGGAAGGGTCAGTTTGAGAGGATAAGGGGGAGAGGGTCCTTGAAGCTTTTCTTTATAATTTAAGTTTGTCTGTGATATTCAGGATGGGAGAAGATTCTGAATTTAAAATAATAGTGGTAATAATTTAGGAATATCTTTGCCTTAGGAACACAATTGTTTCTGTTTTCTTTAACAACTGTATAACTATAATGTTGTTTGTGAAAGTTTTTTGTAATGAGCAATGTGGCCCTTAATAAAAGGGCTTGCTGTTCTTCCTTTGTCTTTCTCTGGTAATTCCAGCACTAGAAGCATTTTGAGTACAGCTTTTTCTGGATGCATTGAACTCTTTCCCTTACAAAATCTTAAGTGTTTGCATGTTTTTGTTTGTTTCAGACCCCAGAGTAAAAGGATGGCTACTTCTGGAGAACTATACACCTACCTTTATCTTCTCAGTCTTGTATTTACTAATCGTATGGCTAGGACCAAAGTACATGCGGAATAAGCAACCATTCTCGTGCAGGGGTATTTTAGTGGTCTACAACCTTGGACTTACACTGCTTTCTCTGTATATGTTTTATGAGGTAGGAGAAAAGGGGTTGGGGTTATTTTGCACTGTTTGTTTTAATTATATTGGCTTATGTTGAAACTGATCTCTGAGGACAGGCCTCCTAAACCTGGGGAAACATCTGCAGAAATGTTGCAACCATTCTTCAATGTCACTGCTTGGGGGAGAAAACTGTAGTTGAAATGTTACCTCTAAGGATACTGTGAAAAAACTTTGCCTTAAACATCTATGCTGACCTTGGTTAGCAAGTTTCAAATGCACCTGTCTCACTCAGTGCAAATGAAAGCCTGTACTTTCAGCATGAACCTGGCTACTCCTTCAGTAACTCCTCCTTGCCTAGAAGTCATGCTCAATGTGATTATGCTGATGGATTGTACTTCGTAGCAAAACTCCGGCTTGATTTGGAGTGCAAAACGTATTATTTAGATGTGTTTCATCATGCACACACTCTTCCCTTTTATTTCTGTAAGCTTGCAGTATCTGCTTTTGTGTCCTCTTAGTTTTGCTGAAATGATTGCATCAACGCCATTGTGATTCGTCTGTTTCTTGGAAGTTAAACTCTGAATGTACAAATATATTTCAAACTAAATTGGGCTTTCTGTGGGATTATTTTCTTTCCTTACAAAACAAAGATTTAGGCAGTATGAAGTTTTCCACTTCCCAGAGAGCACTTTAGCTGCTTTTACTCAGAATTGTATGGTTTTGATTAAAGTGAAAATGAAGAACTATAGCAGTGTAAATAAGAATGTGGTCAGAAAATGACTGTGTGGCTTTAATGTACAGAATACTCTGGCGTGCTTTTAACCAAAAGCACTTCTCCTTTCTGTAAGGAGAGATATCATTTTCAGCATGCAAGACAAGCCAGAGCTAAAACTGCTAATTTTTTTTTTTTTGCGTTTGCGTAGAAGTATATGCAAGCTATAATTCTCCTTCAAGTTTGTAGTTAATTCTCTAGTGTTTTACAAGGTCAGTGTTTAAATAGGAAGTGATATAAATTTAAAGTTACTTCTCTTGTGTAGTGAATTGTCTAGTCAAAAATTCCTGAGTTGGGTTATTAAGAACTTTGATATTTAATTCCAGTAGGTACCTGGAAGAATTTGTATTCTTGATATGCTTACATTTCTGACATCCCTGTCAGGGTGTTATAATCCAGATAAATTTGTGTGTCGATCTGTTTAATTTGTCTAGAAGTAGCATTGCAGTGGATTTCTTGGTGAACATCTACATTATCTTATGCAGACGTTAATTATAATAATAATCTATTGTTTTAACCTCCAATTATGTTAGTGGGGGTTTTCAAGTGCAGACTTTTCTTTGGTTGTACTAAGTATGGATAAAACTCTCAGCATAGCCAATCTTTTTTCCTTGAATACTTGGAATAATATGCGTAGTTTGCAAATGAAAATTACTGTAACATTCTGCTTTGTTGCAAAACCTGCTGATAAATTTAAACAATAGAAAAGATCTGAACTGTTGATCTTACAAATGCCTTTTTCTTGCTAACAATGAACTGGTTACCAAGAAAGAACTATTTATTGCATGCTGAAGTCCTCATACTTGTAATCAGCTTTTTTTTTTTTTTTAATATTGTGAAGGAATGACACAACTAAAATACAGTTAATATTAAGGCTTCTCCTTATGTAGTGAAACGCTTTACATGAAAGTGAATATTGCTCTTAATGTAACGTTATCTATATGAAAATGTTCATTGGTATTGTTGTAAATATATCTTCTCTTTATAAATGGGAATACATGAAGCTACAGTGTTATGAAGACTATTAAAGTCATGGTGTTGCAACAAAATGTGTTTGACAGCACTTACAAGCTAGACATGAGGGCAAGTGATGTTCTGCAACAAGGGACTGACCCCGTAAAAACGCTGCCGAGTAGAGAGCTGTGCTGAAGTAACACCGCGCTGCTTCATGTTTGCAAGGAGGGAGCCCAAGGGCCAGTGATAGGGAAAAAAATCAGCTTCCTGCACCTCCAGGTATGATCTCTAGCTGTAGTGCCTCCACAGTTACTTGTGCAGTGCAAAGCAGGCAATACCTTCGCTGGGATCACACTGGCCATGGACATGTGGCTTTGAAGGATTAGCAGTACATTCATAGTGCTTTGTAGAACATGTATTCTCTTTCAAGATAAAATGGTGAAAAGGAGCGTTCAAGAAAGAGCTGTATCTCCCTGTTTTCTTCCCTGTTATTACTTTGGTTTCAGCTGGATTAAACTTTTTTCAGTCCTAATTTGAGGAGAGTCATAAAACGTCATCAATTACGAACTTTTTTAGTAATAAACAAGTTTGAAAATAAGATGCTTTAATAGCTTGCATATGGTATACCTGAAACCCTGCTTTGGAGTTTTTCCTCAGTTGTAGCTGTGGTGGTTCAGGTCATGATTCATAGCATCACAGCTCATTTTAAATATTATAGGACCAAAAGAAGTGAGGCATTGTCCCAACTAGGATGAGAAAGATGACCTACTTGGTCTTCTGACCTTTACATCTGAATGTTTATATGCAATAATGTGGGGACAAAAATTTTGCATTGTAGGATTTGTGTAATTGTAGTTATTGTGTACTTGCACCACTTGGTCTACTGATGTAATATAATATAACCTTATTTTTAAATTACTAGAAATCTTATACCTCTTATTTGGAATTCCTAAGTTGTAGTTTCTGAGTGTATTTGCTGTAAATTTTTTATTTGGGCATTTAATAAGCAGGCTGTGTTCTGGTAGTAGCAGAACAGAGTAGTGGACTGTGCTTGTCCCCGACAGTATAAAAGGCAAGGCAGACCTCGGGGAGCAGGAGAGGTATCTCCAGGCTGACTTGTCATTCCCATACTTCAGGAAGAGGGGATGCTCCTTAGGGGCAAGCAACAATGTTTTTTTCTGTGTAAACCTACAGTGCTTGGACTTTGAGGGGGAAATAACACCCTGTCTCGGGCAGGGGCAACAAGGGGTGGCCTCCTGTGTGGTGGAGGAGGTGCGTAGCGGGCGGCTGGCAGCGGGGTTGTAGGATGTGGGTTAATCACCCGCTGGCTGGCATGGCTGTATCTGAAAGAGCCGCAGAGTAGTTAGAGCGGCAGAGGCAGCACTGCTTCCCCCGTGGTGCTGCTCTGCGCCAGGATCATGAGTCCAGTTGTCTTGCAATGCTGTGAGTAATGCCCATGCCTCTCTCCTCGAGCCTTGGCTGACAAAGCCTTGCCAAAGTAGAGAGGGTGCTGGCTACCCACTTACACAGCATGCAGACCTATTTTATTTTGGGGGTGTTGCTAGCAAAACTAGCCAAGTTATCTGGACCGCGCAAACTGGTCAGTGATGAAGGCTCACTTTCTTAAGTGATCTCTTTACTGTCTTTTTTTCTTCATCTGAAAAAATTAATTCCCTACTGAATCTGCCTGAGAACAGTCTCAGATTTTCCTTCTGAGGGAGGTGTTCTATATGCTGTAGGAAAGCATCCTAAGAGCTGCACCGTGTTTTAGAAAGGAGGGGACTTGGTGAAGAGGTGCCGTGAGGCATGGGTGGCAGTTCACTGCCAGCCTGCTCTTTCCTCTCCTCTTTCTTTCTCTACAGATCCCAAAGCCCTTATCTCTATATGAATGCAGTCACTTCAGGACAGAGATAAAATTTTGTATCTCTGCAGGCATTTGCTTTCTTTGATCAGACATGTGAACTTCTGTTTCTTTTCACTCTAATCTAGCTCTGTGTTGAAGCACGTAAGCCCGTTACGCCTTGACAGGGTGGTGCAGTGCTGTGTGCCTTATCTGCCCTTCTCCAGCAAGTCTCAGACTTTGGTTTTATCATGAGAAAACCAAATCTTCCCCAGTAACACCTCTCCTACAGCCCAGTCAGACTGGTGTTAGTGTGCTGGTTTATTTTCGTAGCAGAGTTGATAAAAAAAGCATATGCCACAGCATTTTAAAGAATTCAGCCGTGGAATTACAAAATTTAAGCAGTATAAAATAAGAAAATTTCAGTACAAGGGGAGGAAGTACTAGTTGCTTGAGCACAAAAGCAGCTTCCAGCTGCAGGGTTTTCCCCTGAGCCGAGTACTGCTTTAATTGGCTTATGGAGGGGCTGTCTCTTTCTGTGTCATTTAAAGATCACGTACTTAGGTGAAAATTATTATAGTCAGCCTTTTCTGGACAGGTTAATTTCTCGAGAGAAGATATGCCTGTGGTTGCGCATCAGCAATGCCATTATCAGGCCTAGGCTCCTGCCAAGCTGAAGATGAAGGACTTCCTAGGAACAGCGGGCAGGGAAAGGTTGTCTCAAGCCTGGGGTGGCTGAGGAGTCACCAGCCTCGTGCTGGGCAAGTTCAGGGCTGCTGTACAGTAGCTGTAAGGAGAGGTTAGAAACGCTGGTTGTCCTCGAAGCAGACCACAACAAGCATGAGCAATGACTTAAATGCACTAGCTGGCAATTTATGACACCTCTATTTATTGCTTTCTAGGTGGCACGTAAGCAGCGCTGTGGTGCTGTACGCCCAGCCCCGTGCACAACACAGTCGTTTGGGAACCATTCATGGTCAGGTCTTGGAGTGGCCTGTTGATTTTGTTTTCTGAAGCCTTCCAGCATGTGCTGAAAGTATTGCGGGTGCAAGAAATAGCGGTATCAGGCAAAGGAGCAGCTGGCCAGCTCAGGAAAAGGATTATGTATGTGTTGTACATTGCACCAAGCAAGGTTTGTGGGCAGCAGCAGCAGTTTGTGCACAGCAGCAACAGCTTTTCACCATTTAGTTCCTTCTGGAAAGGGAGGCATTAAATTATTTTTGTAACTATACCATTTATATGATAAAATATGTTACCATTTTCTACAAATCTTGTTTTGCTTCTGTCATTTGAACCCCTATGGCTGTGAGAGTATTACAGCTCCTAGCATATTATTATGTGCTCTTCTGGAAACAAGGAAGTGCTTGGGTTTAGCTGAAGCTACCTATGGCCACACTGATGTCTTTGTCCTTCAGAGAGGTGGGATCCATCCAGACACCTTTGTTTGCATTACGCTCTAGGTAGTGAACCCATATCGCTTTCAGGGAAAACTTTGGGTTTTGCTGTGTGTTGGGGTTTGACCTATCTGGGAGCCAAACACCATGCAGCCACTTGGTCACCCAGCCCTCTCACAGGAAGGAGGAGAGAAAGGGGAAAAGAGACTCATGGGTTGAGATAAGAACAATTTCATAACTAAACTACAACAAAACTGAAAAGAATAATGATAATAGTAATATATACAAATGAGTGATACACTGTGCAGCTGCTTCCCACCTGATGACCAAGGCTCAGCCTGTTCCTGGCTAGTGATCCTGGAACAGGCAGAGTCCTGAAACCGCAATCCCAAAAAAGAGATAAGAGCCTGAGTGTCTTGAGAGAGTGAGAGCTGACTGGCAGTGTGAGACAACCCCAAGAGAGAAAAAGACAAACCTGAGAGAGAGCGGCAGAACTTCTTGTCAGAACCTCATCTATATACTGGGCATGACATGCATGATATAGAGTATGTCACTGGCCAACTTGGGTCTCAATCCTAAACCTAAGGTTGAATCCTAGGCTAGTAACTGGGANGACCACGGTGTTAGTGAGGATGCTATTTGGATTAATTACAATATAAGCATTGTGATTATCCCTCTATTCCTAACACTTCCTTGAACTATGAGAACTCTATGAAAACATCTGTAAGCTCTTAACATCATCACAGCACAATGTGGTCTTCTGTCTGAGGGACTGGCGGGCATTCGCCAAGCCACACAGGCTTTCCCTTGGTGCCCAAGAGTGGTTTAATGCAAGACTTGCTCCAGGATGTAGTGGGTCCTTTAGCAGGGTACCACTTTTAAACTGGTGTGCTTTGTGCAGCTATGCCTGTCTTATGGCCAGGAGAGGAGTCCTCCAACGGGTGTGTTCCCTTCGCTGCTTGGATAGAAAAATTGCTTGGGTCTGCCGTTGGTGTGCACGGCTGCCCTGCTCTCGCTGTGGCAGGGTAGTAGTGATTTATCTGTAATGCACAAGATAATTCTAGGTCTATATGTTATGATATAACCAGACATCATCTTTTTTTTTTTTTTTCCCTAAATAGTGGCAATAATTCTAACTCAGAAGTTCAGAAATAGTGACCTAGGCGGACTGGGTATTTTAAAAGCTAATTTAGGGGGGAAGTGAGGCATAAAGGAATAACATTAGAAAAAGGTAGATCATTTAAGCGATAATAATACCTTTTAGAATTAGCTTCCGATTCACAGTTCTGAACAGCATTTAATCATACCGGTTATTGTAGTCCTTTAATCAAGTGATCATTTTGAATGACTTATGGTACAAAGAGTTTTCCACTGTGACTTTGCAAAGAGTTCTTTCTTTAATTCTGCATGAGCATAGATAAGTGCCAAAAACTGGACAGCTTGCCTGTGCAGAATATGTGTCTCTGCCTTTAAAATGTTTTTTTGGGATACCTAACAGTTCTTTTTTCCCTTGGGAATTGTCTGAATTTGTTACTTTTCTCCTCAAGCTATTCGCAAGAGGAAAAATATCTTTATAAACAGCATCCGGTGATCACTTCTGTTGCAGTATTAAAGGGGGGCTTGTTCCTGCCCTTGCACCCGCTCCCTCTTCCCATCCCACCCTCAGCCTGCCCCTCCATCTCCCACCTGTGAAAGGGTGGGACATCCAGCTTGCCTCTTGCTTCTCCAGAGGTTTCAGTCAGCCCCTCAGCAATGGGCTCACCATCATTATTTTGTGACTAATAGCTGGTTGTTATTCTTAAAAGTAACTCTGTCAATATGTTTGAGGTGTTATTTGTTATGGCAGGCAGTCAGGCAGGCAACGGTGTGTCCTGCAGAGGAAGTCACTTGTACTGGGACAGATGCAGTGTACCTGGGATAAGTGAATTATGGAAAACTATCTTGAAGACTCCTGATACAGTAAAACATCAGTTGTTAGCTGTTAAGGACAGCAAAGCTGAAGATTTGCTCTGTTACATGGTTGAAAAAAATTGTAGTCAGATCCCTGTGCTTTTTTTGGTCTTAAAAATATAGTTTTTTGGAATAATATTTTTTTTTCTTAAAAATCTAACTTTTTCTTTCCAAAAATAGTCAGAAGAAAACTATATTTACTTTACTTTGGTCGTTCACTTTCTCCAACAATGAGATCATCAGCCAAGAAGGAGAGACATTTCTTAAGAATCTGACTGGATCATGACTGTGCAAAGCACACATGCTATGTGGGATAAGTGGGGATAAGATGCTGCCCCCTCTTTTTATTCTGGCATACCGAGAATAAACACATTGGAAGAATGTGTTAGTTCACCCTCCACTGTGATTCAATCACTGCTTGGAGCTTGAATTTAACCTAATGCCACACTCGGGTGACCGTGAATCTCTTGGCAGAACTGCTGCCAAGGTTTGTGTGGGCCATGGGGTGCAGCCCTCTCCCCAAATGACACTTTGTTCTTTGATCTTCTCAGCTGGTGACGGGAGTATGGGAAGGAGGATACAACTTCTTCTGTCAGGATACGCACAGTGGAGGAGAAGCTGACATGAAGGTAACGTATCTCTCTTTTACAGAGAGCAGTGAGAGACCAACACTGGTTAAATATTTACTTGTTTCTCCCAGGACCCCTGAGGTGCACAGCAACAGCCTCATAAAACAGTCTTTGTTGTCCTGTTTTCTTCTGTAGCAATGGGTTTGTACCTAGATCTATGTCAAGACCTGAGGCTGAAGCATTGCAGAAAATCTCAGCAGTGTCTTCAATCCAAGTAGCGCAGGACAGAATCTGGATTTTAATTACTTCAATAGCAAAGAGTTGAAAACCCCTACAATGTGCAATGCTTCTAAAACTTGTTTCCTCTTTCTAGATCATACGTGTCCTCTGGTGGTACTATTTCTCCAAACTCATTGAGTTCATGGATACCTTCTTTTTCATTTTGCGGAAAAATAATCATCAGATCACTGTTCTGCATGTGTACCACCATGCAACGATGCTGAACATTTGGTGGTTTGTTATGAACTGGGTGCCTTGTGGTCACTGTAAGTACTGAGTTATGGTGGGGAACACTTGCAACAAGGGTCTCGTTTAGGTTGTGTATTGGTCAAACTAAACATCTCGGGTACCTTCAGCTGCAGGATTTACTCTGTCCCATATTCAGCTGCTTTGCTGAGTTGCAACTGTTGTAGATAGTGGCAGGTACTGAGCTGCCTGCAGAACCTCTAGAAGGGGTATGCTGATGTAGTTTGCAGGATTTGTGTGTCAGTGTGACATTTATCAGCTATAGCAGTCCAGGTCTGATAACCTGTTAACCTTGTTTTCTCTTTTTTGTGGTGGTTGCAGACCCTCTAATGAAACAATGCTCTTTTCTAAGTCAGGACCAGAAGCTTGTTTCAGCTGCAAGATGGCTAATAGTGACTCTTGTCCTTCTAGCTGTCAAGTTCACTTGAGATGTTACTTTCTTAATTTAATCTCATTATAACAGTAGCCGTAACAAATGGCTATTAATTTTCAATTAAAATCTTGTCCCCTGAGCACTAATGAACTTGACCAAATACATCTTAAGAGGAAGATTTCCATGTCTCTCTTCTCTAAATCCTGCTGACCTCTGGCCATCTTGCTTTGATTCTTGATTTCATTGCTGTTAGGTGTCATCTAGTTTCCTGACTGCATTAGCATGGCTTAGTTGCGGTTCAGATCTGCAGCTCATAGATACTGGCTTTGTTGAACACTCTCTGAAGAGAAACCTTTTCAAATCCAGTGGATGTGAACTACTGGCAGTGCAGACCAAGAGGCTGGGTTGCTCAGGAGTCTGTTTTCTGAGCCAAACAACATAGAAACTCGTATTTGTTTTGTGTTGTCAGCACAACAGTGAGTAATGCTGAACTTATAAAAAGTGTACATCTGGAACCACATTCTCCTCCAGGGAAGTCAATCCCTGTTTATACAACAGTCAAAAGTGCAGATACTTGGAGCCTGTCTTGTGTTTGTGTGGTCTTGAAAATAACTTCTGTGCTATTTCTAGTGATGTGTTTTTCTTTTTCCTTTCCAAGCTTTATGTTCTTCTTGGTCATCACAGTACTATGCAGTTTGGCATTAAGCTAAAAGTTTATTTTATGACTAAAGGTGCTGTAGACAAGGACAAATAAAACAGCCAATTTGCACTTTCTGAAGATCTGTGCTACTTTTGGTTATAAATGACAAAATAGGCTTCTGCTGGGAAGGAAGTGAAATAAGCCTAAAATTAGATGGGTAAAGCTATCGACTGTTGGGCATGTTTATGTGCCTCCTTTTTATCAGCTTCCTTAGTTCCCTTGAGAAGCCAGAATGTAGATGTGAAAAGGAATAAATCGAGGAAACAAAACCATAAGGCTGGTGTAAACTGCACAGCTGCAAAGCAGCTCAGCCACTCTGTTGGGTGAGCAGAAAAAAAAAATAGGGGAGAAAAAGAATCTCTTGGCTTTCTTCTAATCATATTTTAAGTAGTAACATTTTGAACTTGTTATTTTTGTAGGTTCCATGAAACAGCGTGTTCCTAGTAATGCAGTGTACTTTCTTTTTCCTTTGCCCTTTTTTTAGCTTACTTTGGTGCCACGCTGAACAGCTTTATCCATGTCCTCATGTACTCCTACTATGGATTGTCTGCTGTTCCAGCAATGCGTCCTTATCTGTGGTGGAAGAAGTACATCACTCAGGGGCAACTGGTGAGTGATTAGCTCTTCAGTGCTTCAGCAGGTTCTTGTATTAATGTCTTGCCTTTACTGAGTTAGAGAATCTTGGCAGGGAGGTAGAAGAAGGGAGAATGAAGGCTAGTACCTTCTACATCTTTAAGTGCCTATATCACCTTTAGAAGTCCAGCTTCTGCACCTCCGTTTGGTCTGGTTTTAGGACAATGGGGAGCTGGGGACTATTGGTGTATACAAATCAGTGCTGAGATCAGTGGGATCTTTCTCCACCTCCCCATGTTGTGTGGCAAGATGTATTTGGGATTTGCAGTGCTGGTTTTTTTGGGACTCACTGGGCAGGGAGGAGGGAGAAGCTTTTTTCCAAGCCTGCTTGAGATAATGTGTTCTTCTCTGGGCTTGGTTGCTCAGGCTGATGTTGAGATGACAGACCAGAAACCAAGTGCAATGTACTTCACAGCTAACAAGGCCCTTCATTCTAGTCCTGCAGGACAATGACTCTTCTGTCTCACTTTTGCATGCAGTTGCAAATGGTTTATTAAAAACTGTTCAATATTTCTGGTCTTCTTCTGCACTTTAAATGGGCAGATTTTTTTCTCTTGTAATTCTGTGTTGGACTCCTTGCATCCATTTGTATTGTTTCCTGTGTGTACAATGATGAAGTCCAAATGCTGTGTACTGGAGGTGAAAAGAGCAACAAAATTAAGCAATATGGCACATGCTGTAGTGATACTGCACAGAACCAGGTTTCTGTGTGCATAACATGTCAGAACACCACAAGGAAATCTGTATAGGTGTTCTGTCTTCCCCGTTTTGTAGGTGGGGAAACTGAAGCCTAGGGACAGACTTTTTTGTTACCTTCCCCCTACCCGCTTAGCACCCTCTCAGACCTGTGAATAGGTTTAATAACATTTGCTGGTGATGATTAATAACATTTACTGCCTCCAATTCAGAGTCTTGATTCTCAAAATCATTTTTTTAGCACTCTTCCTTCCTGAGGATGGTTAAGTATTGTAGCAGCGAGGATCATTGTTTTGGTAGGGGGTTTGCGTTGTACTTTGGTTTGGTTTTGTTTTTTTTTTCTTTCCAGATTTAAGGCTCTCTTCTTCTTCCTGGTTGTTTGAGTGTGTTGTGGTTTCAGCTGGGGCAGAGTTAACTTTCTTCACAGTAGCTGGTGTGAGGCTCTGTTTTGGATTTGTGCTGAGGAGAGTCATAGAATCATAGAATGGCCTGGGTTGAAAAGTTCCATAGTGATCATCTAGTTTCAACCCCCCCTCCATATGCAGGGCTGACAACCACTAGACCAGGCTGCTCAGAGCCACATCCAGCCTGGCCTTGAATGCCTCCAGGGATGGGGCATCCACGACCT